>CAOLHI010002457.1:0-254866 GCA_948474755.1 Ctenosaura bakeri | reverse complement strand
ACTGTGCTCCCAGAGCTGTTTTGTGGCCCTCAGTGACCTAGAGGGTTTTTTTTTTGCCTCACATGACCTCTAGGGGCCTCAGGAAGACCCTCCTTATGTGTTGGAGTCCCCCTGAACCATTTAGACCCAGAAAAAGATTTCTTTATAACTGGAAGCAAACTGGAAGTGAATTCTGTCACTTCCTATTTTGAAAAAGGCCTCTCTAAGGCCTAAAAGGGCCCAGGAAAGCCTAAAAATATGATGAAAATGCTCCCCATATCCTCTACATATGTATTTGCAGTGGGCAGTGTCAGGTATTTGTGCCCACCTGATCTCCTAAGGGCTAATGCAGCCCCTACATTCCCATAACTGCCTACACTTGATGTAAACCTTACATTTCCTCAGTCTTCTTGCATGTCTGATAGAATGTCTCCTGCTTAATAAATGTATAAAATTATTTAGCTGGATCTGCAATGGTGAATAATTTTTTTTCTTTTTAATTTTTCTTTTCATTACAGTCAGGACTGGGGAGTCAGAGACCTACTGTGTTTTCCTCGTATGTCTCTTTTCTTTCTCTTTTCTTTCTTCTGCTACTTTAATTGTACTTTTGATTCTAACTTTGATTGTATATCAGATTGTTAGTGTTAAAAATCAAACACAGAATCATAGAGTTGGAAGAGACCCCAGGGGCCATCAAGTCCAACTCCCTGCTATGGAGGAGCACACATCAAAGCATTCCCAACAGATGGCCATCCAGCCTCTGCTTAAAAACCTCCAAAGAGGGAAACTACACCACACTATGATGCAGCACATTCTACTGCTGGACAGCTCTGACCGTCAGGAAGTTCTTCCTGAGGTTCAAGTAGAATCTACTTTCCTGCAGCTTGAATCCACTGTTCCTTGTCCTAGTCTCTGGAGCAGCAGAAAACAAGCCCGCTCCCTCCTCGACATGACATCCCTTCAAATATTTAAACATGGCTATCACGTCCCCTCTTAACCATCTCTTCTGCAGACTAAATATACCCAGCTCCCTAAGCTGTTCTTCATACCGCATGGCTTCCAGACCCTTCACCATTTTGGTCACCCTCCTCTGGACATGTTTCAGCTTGTCGATATCCTTCTTGAACTGAGGTGCCAGAACTGGACACAGTATTCCAAATGAGGCCTAACCAATGCAGAATAAAGCGGTACCATTACCTCCCTTGATCTAGACACCATATTCCTATTGATGCAACCAAGAATTGCACTGGCTTTCTTGGCTGCCGCATCACACTGCTGACTCATGTTCAGCTTGTGATCTCCCAACACTCCCAGATCCCTTTCACATGTACTGTTATCCAGCCACGCGTCCCCCATCCTACATTTGTGCATTCCATTTTTTCTGCCTAAGTGCAGGACCTTACATTTCTCTCTGTTGAAATTCATTTTGTTAGCTTTGGTCCAGCTCTCAAATCTGTCAAGCTCATTTTGACATTTGATCCTGTCCTCTGGTGTATTAACAACCCCTCCCAATTTGGTATCATCTGCAAATTTGATCAGCATGCTCTTCGCTCCTTCATCCAAGTCACTGATGAAGATGTTGAATAGCACTGGGCCCAGGACAGAACTCTGTGGCACTCCACTAGTCACTTCTCTCCGGGATGAAAAGCAGCCATTCGTGATCACCCTTTGGGTTCAGTCGGTCAACCAATTACCAATCCACCTAACAGTAGCCCTGTCCAGCCCACATTTTACTAGCTTCTTTGCAAGAATGTCATGGGGAACTTTGTCAGAGGCCTTACTGAGGTCAAGATAGGCTACGTCTACAGCATTCCCTTCATCTATCAAGCTTGTAACCCTATCATAAAAAGAGGTAAAATTTGTCTGGCATGACTTATTTTTGAGAAATCCATGCTAGCTTTTAGTGATTAAGGCATTGGTTTCTAAGTAATTACAAACTGACTGTTTAATGATCTGCTCTAGGATCTTTCCTAGTATTGATGTCAGGCTGACCAGATGATAATTATTTGGGTCTTCTTTTTTCCCCTTCTTGAAGATGGGCACGACATTTGCCCTCCTCCAGTCTGCTGGGACCTCTCCTGTTCTCCAAGAGTTCTCAAAGATTATTGCAAGTGGTTCAGAAACGACTTCTGCCAGTTCATTTAATATCCTTGGATGTAATTCATCTGGCCCTGGAGACTTGAATTCATCTAGTTTAGCCAGATTTTCCTGTACCACTTCTCTATTTATTCTGTGCTGCATTTCCCTCGCTCCCTCACCTGCTCCCCACACCCCAGGTTGGGTACTTCTGTACTTCTGGGAGAAAACTGAGGCAAAGAAGGTATTGAGTAGTTCTGCCTTCTCACTTCCCCTCCTTATTAATCGGTCATCTGACCCTATCATTTCCTTGTTTTTCCTTTTGCTGCGGACATATCTAAAAAAGCCCTTTTTATTGTTTTTGATGTCTCTGGCAAGCCTGAGTTCATTCCACGCTTTAGCTTTTCTGACCTTCTCCCTACATCTCCTGGCTATTTGCTTGAACTCCTCTTTGGTGGTTTCACCATTCTTCCACTTCCTGTACATGTTTCTTTTAACACTTAGCTCAGCTGAGAGTTCTTCAGTCAACCATTCCGGTTTCTTTAGACACCTGCCATTTTTCTTCCTTATTGGCACAGTTTTCAATTGTGCCTTCAGTACCTCACTTTTAAGAAACTCCCATCCATCATGAACTCCTTTCTCTTTTAGTATTCTTGACCATGGGATTTCAGCAAGTAACTCCCTAAGTTTAGAGAAATCAGCTTCCTTAAAATTTAGGATGCGTGTCTGGCTACACTTGGCTTCTTCCCACTGAATGACAAACTCCAAAAGTGCATGGGCACCCCCTCCTAAGATCTCACCACCTCCATTTCATCAACTAGGTCATCCCTGTTGGTCAGGATCAGATCTAAATCAGCCAATCCCCTTGATGCCTCTTCCACCTTCTGGACCATGAAACTGTCTGCAAGGCAAGCAAGGAACCTGTTGGACCTTGCAGTCTTTGCAGAATTTGACTGCCAACAAATATCAGGATAATTGAAATCTTCCATTAACACAGCATCTCTCCTTTTTGAATGTGTGGTCATCTGCTCCAGGAAGGCGTCATCCAAGTCCTCAGGCTGGCCTGGAGGCCTGTAGCATACCCCCACAATCACATCCCTATTGTTTCTCACTCCCCTAATTCTTACCCAGATGCTCTCGACTTGGCTTCCCAGATTTAAGTCATGGATCTCTTCACAGGTGAGAACATCCTTGACATATAAGGCTACTCCTCCTCCTTTCTTGTTTGGTCTATTTCTGTGAAATAGGTTATACGCCCGCCCATTCCTACATTCCAATCATGAGATTCATCCCACCAGGTTTCAGTGGTGCCTATTAAATCATATTTATTTTGTTGTACTAAGAGTTGGAGTTTACCTTGCTTATTCCCCATGCTCTGTGCATTAGTGTAGAGACACTTGAGATGACATGCCCTTTGTGGAAGTCCTGTACTAAAGTTACTTTCTCTCTCTCTCCGTTGGTCTCTAGTTCTTCTTGGCCTGTCCTATCTATATCACTGATTGACTGATAAAGAAGTTAACATGAGAAAATTATCTCTTGATCTACTCTCAGTCTCTGTTCAACACCAAACCTCCACAAGGATAAGACATGAGTTCTGAAAAATCTGAGACAGGGCATGGGGGAGTCTATCCTAAACTGGAGCTTGTGCAAATTTATGTACCTCAGAATAGAGGCCACGGGCCCCAATACAGTGGTGAAGCATGCAGCCTTCAATGTGACAGAGGTAGTCTACTTTAACCACTCCCCTAAATAAAAAGACAGACTTTGTAAATTACAGTTGGAGTGACTAACATGAGACTAAAAGAATGTAATCTGCATGGTAGGTTTTTTGTTTGTGAATGAAACATAGCAGTGGATAAGACATTGGGTGGGGGCCTCATCCAACTTCTCCAAAGCATTCATTACTTGTCTCTGAGCAGAACCTCCTGTACTTGGTATTTGAGGGATTGTCAGAAAGTCCACGTTAAGGGTACCTCTAAACATGGAATACTGACCACAGCATCTTCAAAGTGTTCATCTTTGTCAATCCTACCCATCTGGATCATAACTAGAATGATCCAACTGGAGAGCCAACAGGACCAGTTGACCCTGTGCCCATTTTTTTAGTTCTTTGTTTGGGTATCTATTGTTACTTGCACTAATATATTCCTTATCAAAAGGGAAGTACGAAATTATCAGTGCATGGTAATTAGTTTATGGATGTGTCTTCAAGCCTGTGTTAACTCAAGTTGAAGAACGATGGCAGCGGGGTAGTCCTCAATACAAAGGCACTAATTGCCACTTTAACTGAAGATGGTGGAAAACTGAATGCCTTGGAGCAATCTGCAGGGATCCTTCTAACATCTGAGACAGAAGAAAAATATCTCAAGCAGGGGCACTATGGACAAAGGCTTTGTACGAGACTAAGGAGACTTTAGACCCTCAGGATCCACTAAGACAGGCAATGGATGAATTGCAGAACCAACAAAAGAACAGACAAGTCTGTTTCTAAGGCAGGAATGCTCCACACTGAAAGGAGTTGAGGATCAATCCAATGAATAGGACTCATTGTGTTGTCTGCAGCTGAGATGTGTACTTCAGCTGATGCTAAAGCCAAGAACATCTAATAGGTTGAGATCAGTGCCTGGATTAAGTTGGAGGAAGGGTGCCTGATTCTCTAAGCCTCTGTTTTTAGGACAAAGCCCATAATTTGTCTACAACCAAAGGAAGTCGGGGTAGGATTTGTGCATCTAACTTACCAACGTTAAGTTCTAATTTAGAGAAAGACTGACTCCTTGGCTCACAATGAATTAGTTTCCTCTACTATGTACCAGTCATTATGTATTTGTGGGAGGATAAATTACAACTACTGTAGCACAATTAGGCAGCAATGACAGGCATACATTCTGACAAAATCCCCTGGAACCAAGAAAACATTCAAAAGACAATATGCAGGATTTGAGAGCAGAGGTTCTGAAAGTGAAATGAAAACCAACAGTGGGTACAAGAGAGAGACTGAGATATTAGGCATCCTTGAGTTAGTGTTTGCAAGAAAAGCCATCCAAAATGTTAATGAATACATTAAGATGTTGACTGCTCACCTCAGAGATCTAGAATTAATATTTACCATCTTCTGGGGTATCGCAGATTACTGGAAATAGAGCACTCTTGTATTGTATAAGAGATGGAACTCTATGGCTTCCTTACAAAGAAGGATGGACACCTCATGCAGGAAGAGTGGTGGTACTGAACTCAATTGAATAAATTATTCTAATAATAAAACTCTCCTTTATGTGATGACATTTCTAACAGAACAGGAAGAGTAGAAAAAACTGCACATAAAAAGCATTAAAGGTTTTGTGTGAAAGAGTTCAAAATAATTTGAAAAAATTATGTCCTATGAAACAGGGAGTTCACCATAGGGATAAAAGAAAGAAGTAATATGGAAGACTACTGTATCTTAACAGTACACTTCATCTTCCTAGTCCTTCTGGCTGATGTAAGGGGTCATCAGGAATACAATTTTCCAGTTGAGTTTATTGTGTATTTAGTTAATTTTTTTGCAAAATAAAAATAAGAGGAATAAATAAAGAATTAAAAATACCTTCTGGTTCCAAAAGGGAAATGCTTCACAAAGGGCTGAAGAGGGTGTATGTCTCAGTGCTACAGAAAAAGCCCAGATAGGACACTTGTGAACAGTGTGGGGACTGACAAGATGTGACCTGCTGCTAAGACCATCTTAATGTGGAAGTGTTGAAATGGACAGCCAAGGATGCTTTTCTATAAAATTCTATCGAAGTCCATGAGCTGCCTTCTAAATGTGACAGGTCTGTAGTCTTTGTGATCTGAGAATTTTGCACTAAAAATCTCCCAGTTGTATCAGGAATTCTGGTAAGGTAAAACCTATAGGAATCCATGTTTCAATTGCTGGATTACAATCTACATGAAAACTGCTCAGAAACTTCAGTTGGCAAGAGCAGATGCAAGGCTCCTGACTGCAGCAGGTTACATGAAGCATAAAACTTTTGTTACAACAGCTCCACCGATATCTGGTCCATTTATGGGCACAAATCAAAGTGCTGGTTATGACCTATAAACTCCAAGCTGTCTAAAAGACTCTACCTATCCTTATGAGCCTGTCTGGTCTCTAATATCTTTTGGGGAGACCCTTGTCTTGGTCACAAAACCTTATCTCTGAAAGGAACATGGAGCAAGAGCTTCTCAGTGGCTATTCCCAGGCTTTGGAGCTTCCTCCCCACAGAAGTTAGGATGGTGTCCTCATTTTGGTATGTGAAAAATTTTCTGTACCAACAGGCTTTTAGGAACTGACTGCAAGGGCTTTTAATAGTGTGCTGTTTTATTGCCTTTTTAAAAATGGTTTTGTTTAAAAGGTTTTAAATTCTATGTATTTTAATAAAAATGCTTTACATGGTCTTCTTTATGTCTTTGTGCTTTTATAGATATTCATCTTAATCTGTATTTTGTCTGAAGTCCTAGTTTTGGAGAACAAGTGGGATATGACTGACTGACTGATTGATTACGATGATGATGTCCCACTACTCCCTTCTATCCCGCTAAGAGTCGTAGGCTTTCAATATGTGCAAAGGCAAGCAGAGTCATGCTAGCTAGCCAATGGAGTGCCAGAAGTCAAAGCTTGGACCTTAAGTAAATAAGGAATGGTGTCAGGCTATTGCTGTGGCAGTTTATTGCACTTCTTTCTCTTGGTAGTTCAGTGAAAAAGCAACAAGGCTAGGGCGAAGTGAACTCAAGACAATGCTAACCTAAGAGGTGGGGGATCTTCGTGTCCCACAACGCCAGCATCTCCTTAGAATCTGGGGGAATTACAGCTCAAAGGAGGCCTGTGAGAAGAGGATAACAAAAGCATCTTTTCACCTACATATAATACCAGTACTAATTTTAGAGAAGAGTTCAGTTAAACGAACTATTTTATTTGAATTGACAAACATATGAGAAATGAGACACTCTTAAGAACCATACAATACTATTGGAAAGTGAGATCAGAAACAATAAATGTAGAGAGATTAGGAGTGGAAGGGGTGATAGTTACCAGTCTTGTAGAGGGAGGTCACAGTGGAGGGGCTCAAACAGTGTCTGAGGGTACCAAGGAGGAACATCAGTCTGGGACACTACATAATACAATTGGCTGGGGTTGAAGCTAGTTTTTTTTACCCCATTTCAAACCCCCATGGGGTGCATTAACAAAGCTGTAAGGGTTTTTCCACAGGACTGACAAAGGGGTCCAGAATGGGCTGACTGTTTTAACTCAGGTGACAAAAAATTTGATGGGACTCATGACAATCTCTTAACGGCCAGTCAGGTAGGGTGTATAGGGAAGACCTCCATAGAGTAAGATTGAGGGATGGTCTCTGATTGCTCACTAATCTGGGCAGTTCATCTTTCATTGTGTTTGAAAATGCAAAGAGCCTGAGCAGTGAAGGGATTAGCACAAACCCATGAGTGTCAGGGTTTTCCTAATCCTATCTGCACTTTCATGACCCTGAACACAGCATGACTCTGATCATGTTCCCTGGTCATTAGTAAGTTCAACTGATGAAAACCATGTATCTCATAGGAGGGAAGGTAGGGTATTGGAACAGTAACAGGAAGATAAAAAATAAAAAGAAAGAAGTTGGAGATTTGAATGTGTTGGTGGGAATATGGCTGCAAAAAAGAAGATAGGAAGCTATCTTCTGTGACCTTCTAAAATCCACAATCTACTGATAATTGTTCTAAAGACAAATTGTCCTAAAGACAATTGTTCTAAAGACAAATGTTATCACTACAGAGGACTACTGAAGCAAAGCACTGTCTGAGAAAGTAGAATAAGATAGTGGTGAAACCAGAGACAGATCAGACCCCCACAGCTCAGGGTTCCCAAATAACCACCCACAGAGGAGCAAGTTCTGGGAGCACCAGCCAACAGGCTTGGCACAAATGACTTTAAAAAAAAAAAGAAAGAAAGAAGAAAATGGTTTCGTAGATGAGAGCAGTTGGCTATGCATGTCCTGGTGATGAAAGCATGTATTATAGTAATGATGATGGCAACTACTATTACTTCTACTACTGCTAGAAGATGTATTACTCTTTTCTACAACAAGCTTATTAAGAAATAAACATTTTTAAAATCAGGGCAGCAACAAATTCTACTTTATTCCTATAATTCTAATGGTGTTTTGATGCAAATGATACTTAAAATGTAAAACTGTTTGTATTCAAAATATTCCTTGTTTGTTTTTATCAGGTTGACAAAGAGGGCATTGTGTGAGTGTGTGCGTGCATGTGTAAATGCCTGCTCTAACAAGAGGAATGGACAAGCTGGAGAAAGGCTGGAGAAAGGAGAGGAAAAGAAAAACAGATATTTTTGTTGTATGCTTCAAGCTTAAATACTACAATACAGGCACTTAGAGGGCCCCCTGTAATAATGTTAAATCCCAGATCTAAAATCATCTATGTGGGCCATCAGAAGGATAAAACTGCACCAAGATGAGAAACTTAAAATGCTGTAAACTACCACGAAAACACTATGCATTTATGTACATTCCGTTTCCCCCCTTTGGCAAGACAATTTGCAATGAAAGGCTAATTTGCCTGTGTTTGATTCAAACACAATATTCCTTCTAAGTCAGCTTAATTTGATAACAACTAAGGTCATTACTCCATGTTCCAAAAAGAGGATTTACTCAGGTACTCAACTTTGTTCTTTTAACAGATCAAAAGTGGACAGTGAATTACAAAGCAGGTGTGCATGCAGATGACCTTGCAATCCACTGGTGAGTATGGGTAATGTTAGGTGATTGTTGGCTGACGTTCATGGATTAAGCAGAATGCTGACTATCTGCAGTGGTTAAAAAAAAACAAAAAATCTTCACATCAGTACAGCTGAACTAAACTCAACTGAAATGTAGCAGTTTAAATCCAACTGTGGGGTATAACACTGGGTGTGGTGGAAAGAGGAAGCACACAGTTGGGGGGAAAAGCAGAAGCAGTGGTGAAGTTATGCATAGTTTAGAGGTGAACAATGTAATAAATGCTTCTGCCTTTGACTATCTGATATGAATTTGCCTCTTGACCTGGCATGTTTCTTGAATCTATCTTCAGCTCATTTAATAGCCTTGTAAACCAAGTTGTTTTCTTCAGCTTTATGAAGGTACTCTAAGATTTGAAAATACAACTGCTATGAAATACAATTAAATACCCCAAAGTTCCTTCTAAGTGTAGAAAAATTTCAACCAAATGGGAGATTCTCTCTTGAAATCTGGACACATAAGCCGTAATTAATACAACCCCCATTTAAACACTTTATTTTCATATTTTTGAGAAAACCAGTTCTATCGATCC
The DNA here is from genome assembly GCA_948474755.1 of Ctenosaura bakeri. Taxonomy (NCBI): domain Eukaryota; kingdom Metazoa; phylum Chordata; class Lepidosauria; order Squamata; family Iguanidae; genus Ctenosaura; species Ctenosaura bakeri. Next base: position 245,473 of record CAOLHI010002457.1, on the reverse strand, counting down.
AGTAACTAGCACACGGTCATGATGCTATCACTTATTACTGTCTACGCTTTTGTTCTATATGGCTAAGTCTAAAGAGTTCCAGTGCAACTCAAGAATCTGCTTCTACCAGTTAACAAGAAACTGGCCCAAGAAATACACCATTTTGTTTGTTCTATTTTGCTCCCAGTCCTAAAATTGTAACTTTTAGTCTCAAATGAGTGAAGGGTTCCTCTTCTCTCTCTGTCACAAACATGCACACATCCTGAAAAGGATGCTGCTACTGTCACCATCCGACTCTCCTGTGTACTTGCAGTAAATGGGTAAAAAAGAGCCAGAATTATCTGAACGGGAATTATTTGGCACTGGGAGCACTAGGTAGGATAGGAGACTACCAATGAATACAAGATGCTCCAGGCCAGTGGTTCTTAATGTGGGGTCCAGGGACCCCTGGGAGTCTGCAGAGGCATTACAGGGCTCCACAAAGCCCTGCTGCCAGACACCAACAGCAGCTGCAGGCAACAGGGGTGTGGCAGGGGAGGGGTGGGGGTTTGTGGGTGCTGAAACTGCTCCCTTGTTTGCAAATGAGAGAGCAGTTTTGGCACACATGCATTTACACCTGCTACCACATCCCTGACAAAAGGAACGTGGCAGCAGGCATGTGCACATGCCCAAACTATGACTGTGGAGATCAGGCTTTGAATCTTCACACTGCCATGGAAATGCACTGGGTGACCTCAAGCAAGTCACTTCTGACTTGTGACAACCCTAAAGTGAACCTACCATAAGGACTTTTTCCCCTCAGATTTATTGAGAGGGGGTTTGTTTTTGCTCTCCCTGAGGCTGAAGGACGTGATTGGCTCAAGGCTACCCAGTATCTGAACAGGGATTTGAATCCTAGTCCCTAGAAGCCTTTAATAAATAAATATTTGAAAATTTAAATAAATAGTTGTATATTTAAATCCAAATTTAAATATTTAAATCTAGAGTTAATTCTTGGGGGATCCCGGCAACAAATTATACTTATGGAGGTCTCCAGTAAAGAAAAGGTTAACGTAAGTCAACAGGTGACTTGAAGGCGCGTGCACACACACACACACACACACACTGGTAGTAGCACTAGAGGCTGTGAGATGTGCCCAGACTGCAGAAAAGAAAAGAACCCTTGTTGTGGGAAGAAAATTTTATAATATTTTCTAACCTTAAAGATTTTATTGTTCTTTAGACTACCTGATGTCACCATGTCAGTTTTAAACTGGTTTGTTGCTTTAAAGCTGTGAATCAAGGGCTACTGGTACTTAAAGAAAGATGCATTATAATGAGTCAGGGAACAGGTTCAACTAGCTCAAATGCAACGTCTGTTTTGATAGGTCCTTTCTAGAGTCTCAAGTCTGTATTTTTTAAACAAAAGGTCCTAGAGACTGAACTTGTATTTGACACATAAAACAGGAGCTTTTACCACTGAGATATGGGATTTCTGACCTGACATACATACTATCCACCTCTCTCACATAAGAGCCAACTTAGATGCCATTGTTGGAGTAGAAGTTGATACTGAGGTGTCCAGCGACTCTGTCAGTGGGATTGTACTGGATGAGTTTCAATTGGTGAATTCTGCTACTGTGGAAAAGCTGCTGGGGCAAGTAAGGAAGACAACTTGATTGCTATCCATCTTGGCTGGTTGTCCAAGGAGGAGATACAATTAGACTACAAATACAACATATTATTAATGCATCTCTCAGGGAGGGGAACTTTCCATCTTGTTTAAAGGAAGCTATGGTTAGACTACTCTTTAGATTCCCTGGAGCTTAATAATTATAGATTAGTTTCTAACCTTCCTTTTTTGGGTAAAGTGATCAAGAAGGCAGTTCCCCTTCAACTCCAGGTGGTCTTGGATGACTTCCTTGACCCATTTCAAAATGGCTTCAGAGCAGGATATGGAGTTGAGACTACTATGGTTGCCTTAGTGGATGATCTCTGTCTTAACATCAACAGGGGAAGTGTGTCCCTGTTGGTGCTTTTAGACCTCTCAGTGGCATTTGATACCACTGACCATGGTATCCTTCTGGAACATCTGGCGGAGTTGGGAATCGGAGGCACTGTGTTGCAGCGGTTCCAGATAGCAGTGCTTGGGGATAGCCACCCCTCAAAAAAGAAGCTGTTATATGGCACACCACAAGGTGCCATTCTATCCCCAATGCTTTTTAACATCTACATGAAATCACTGGGAGAGATCATCTGGAGGAATGGGGCGGGGTGCTATCAATACACTGATAACACCCAAATATACTTCCTCCTTGCCTTCAGAAATAGCTTCTGTTAAGGATAGCGGGTCTCCTCTGAATGAAGAAGGTAATGGGATGGATGAAGAAAAACAAATTGAAACTGAATCCAGACAAGACAGAGGCGCTTCCTACTAAGGGTCCTAATCTGGGGTTGGAGTGTGTCAACCAGTCCTGGACAGGACCACACTCCCCCTGAAAGGCTGTGTTCGTAGCTTGAGAGTGCTCCTGGATCCATCCCTCCAAATGTCAACTCAGATAGATGCAACCGTTAGGAGTGCTTATTATCAGCTTCGGCTGATGTGCCAACTGCACCCTTTCCTAGAGCTGGACAACCTAAAGATGGTAGTGCATGCCACTGGTAACCTCAAGGCTGGATTCTTCAGTGTGCTGTACACTGGGCTACCTTTGTACCAAGTTTGGAAACCCAACTGGTCCAAAACATGGCAGCCAGATTGATTACAGGAACAGCAAGGAGTGAACACATCACACCGGTATTAAAATCACTCCACTGGCTGCCAACTAGTTTCCAGGCAAAGTACAAAGTATTGGTTATTACCTTTAAAGCCCTACATGGTTTGGGTCCAAGTTACCTGCAGGCCTGCCTCCTCTCATGCAATCCACCCCATACACTCAGGTCCTCTGGGGGCCATTTACTTAAACAGGCCAGGACTAGACTGGCAATGGTCACTCAGAGGACCTTTTCATCGTTCGCCCCAGACTGTGGAATGACCTGCCAGAAGAGATCCGACAGCAAAATAGGCTGTCCGAATTTTTAAAAGTACTAAAGACCAATCTCTTCCAGCAGGCCTATTTTTAACTGTACTATTAACTGTATTTTTAATTGTACTCCTACTTTTAATTGTCCTTTTAATTATGATTTTAACTATGATATATTTGTATTTTAGTGTATTTTAACTGTGATTTGTTTTAATTGTATCTGTGGTGTACCTCGCCTCGAGCCTCGGGTAGACGCAGGTAACAAATAAAATTTTGTATTATTATTATTATTATTATTACTACTACTACTACTACTACTACTACTACTACTATTATTGAGAAACTGAGTCTGAACTAACATATCTGTTGTATAAATGCATTCTTTTTCAAACTTTCTTTGAAATCCCTTACTGGACCTGTGGAGCACAGAACTTGTGTTCAAATCTTTTTATTCAATCAAGGCAATAACAATACAAGTTACCTATATAAAGCCACAAACAACAAACCTTTCCAAAACAGAGCTAAACCTAGAAAGTCCATAAAAAAGCATATAAATCTCTATAGTCTTACAAGATCATTATTTCTAAGACGAACAGGTTGCTTACCTGTAACTGTGGTTCTTCGAGTGGTCATCTGTGCCATCATACACTAGGAGCTTTAGCGCCTGCGCGGTAGCGTTCGGAAACTTCTAGAGCTTGTTCGCTTGGCGGGAACCCCTCCCCCACGCCGGTACTGCGCATGCTCCTCCCGCCGAGCAACGGTCTCTCCTCAGTTCTGTCGTCCGCCGTAGAACCTACAGGGACCTGAGAAAGAGGGGAGGAAGGGCGGGTGTGTATGATGGCACAGATGACCACTCGAAGAACCACAGTTACAGGTAAGCAACCTCTTCTTCTTCTTCGTGGTCTCTGTGCCTTCATACACTAGGAGACTGTGTAGCTTACCGGTCGGACGGCGGGTCAGGTCCTACAGCACGGAAGCCAACACCTCACGTCCAAACCGGGCATCTCTGCGCGACCGGCAGTCGAGCCTGTAGTGGCGCACGAAGGTCGATGGTTGGGACCAGGTCGCCACACGGCAGAGTTCATGCAGGTCAACTCCTCGCAGGAGGGCCGCAGAAGTAGCCACCGCTCTGGTGGAGTGGGCTCGAAGCAGGACTGGCGGAGGCTTCCTCGCGAGCTCATACGCCAGTTGAATAGTCCGGACCACCCATTTGGAGAAGCGCTGGGTGGACACTTTGAGGCCCTTCCGACGTCGCCCATAGCAAACGAAGAGATGCGGCGTCTGTCGGAAGGAAGCAGTCCTGTCCATGTAGAAGGCCACGGCCCGACGCACGTCCAGGGAGTGGAGAGACCGCTCCAACGGTGTCGTCGGGTTCGGGAAGAAGGCAGGCAGGATGATGTCCTGGTTAAGATGGAAACTGGACACCACCTTAGGCAGGAACGAGATGTCAGGTCTCAGGACCACCTTGTCTCTGTGGAAGACCGTGAAGTGCTCATCGGATCGAAGAGCTGTGATCTCACCCGCTCGCCTCGCTGAGGTCACCGCTACCAAGAAGGCAGTTTTCATGGTCAGGAGCCTGTCATCCGAGGTCGCCATCGGCTCGAAGGGCGGCTTTGTCAGCTGCGAGAGCACCAGCGAGAGGGACCACGGCGGTAGCGGCGGCGATACCGGCGGGTAGAGATGATGAAGTCCTTTCAGGAACCGCTTAACGGTATCGTTCCTGAAGAAGGCCGAGGCAGCCGATCGTGGCGGTTGGTATGCCACGATCGCGGAAAGATACACCTTCAGGGATGGAAACGCCAGCCCCTGTTGCCGGAGGTGCAGGAGGAAATGCAGGACGGTAGAGAGCCCCGCGGGCGATACCGGCTCACTCCTCTCGTTAGCGAAGGTCAGGAAGCGTCGCCACTTGTATTGATAGTTGCGACGGGTGGATTCCTTCCTGGCCGCGACGAGGACGGTACCGAGCACGGGATCGTCTAGTGCGATATCCTCCAGGCATGGAGGGCCAGGCGTGGCAGGTCCGGATGGAGGACTCGGCCGCCGGAGTGGGAGAGCAGGTCCGGTGTCGGTGGCAACCGGAGCAGGTCGTCTCGTGCGGCTTGTAGCAGGGGTGCGAACCAATGTTGCCTCGGCCAGTACGGGGCTACCAGGATCGCGTCGGCTCGGTCGGCGAGGATCTTCGATATCGTCCGGCCAAGCAGCGGGAATGGCGGGAACGCGTAGAGGAGTTCCCCGGTCCACGGAAACTGGAAAGCGTCCCCGATGGAGGCACGATCGTGGCCCGCTCTGGAACAGAATCGGCGACACTTCGCGTTTTCCCTGGTCGCGAAGAGGTCGATCGATGGTTCGCCCCAGCGGTCCCGAATCAGTCTGAACGCCTCTCCGGAGAGAGACCATTCGTGATGGGATGAGGTGTCCCTGCTGAGGGCGTCTGCCGTGGTGTTCTCCTGCCCGGCCAGGTGAACTGCCACGGGATGCGTATGCAGGCGAATGCACCATTCCCACAAGTCGAGTGCAATGTTGAGCAGGGTTGTGGAGTGAGTCCCTCCTTGTCTGTTGATGTAACAGACGGCGGTGGTATTGTCCGTCAGAACCAGGACCGCCCGCCCCGCTACGACGTGGCGGAACGCCCGCAGCGCTTTCGAGACGGCGAGTAGCTCCAGCGCGTTGATATGGAGAGCGGTCTCGTCGTCGGTCCATCTGTCGCGGACTCTGAGATCGCCGCAGTGGGCACCCCATCCATACAGGGAGGCGTCGGTCGTTACCGTCACCTTCGGTGTCGGCTGTTGGAAAGGCATCCCTGACATGAGATTGCATCGCGACTGCCACCATCGGAGGGATGAGCGGACGTCTCCCGGCAGCTGCAGTCGGAGTGTCTGTTCGTCTCGCAGGGGGTCGAATATGCGGACGAACCAGTGTTGAAGAGGTCTTGCTCTCAGCCTGGCGAGATATGTCACAGCGGTCGTCGCAGCCATGTAGCCCAAGAGCTGCTGGACGCTTCTCGCAGATAACGTTGGGGCCGTACGCGCGTGAGCGGCGGCCCGGATCAGGGTTTGGGCTCGAGACTCTGGTAGGTACGCCCTGGCGGAGGTCGAGTCGAGCGTCGCCCCGATGAAGTCCAAGATCCTCGCCGGCTCGAGGTGGGACTTCTTCGGATTCACCCGTAGACCAAGGCGGGTCAGGAGTGACAACGTCATGTGGACGTCGTGGTAAAGTCTCTGTTTGCAGGACGCCACCAACAGCCAATCGTCGAGGTAAGGGAAGACAGAAGCACCCTTCGTCCGCAGGAAGGATACCACCGGGGCCATGCACTTGGTGAAGACCCTTGGGGCAGTCGAGAGTCCGAACGGCAGCACCTTGTACTGGTAACAGGTGTCGTCGACTGCGAAGCGGAGGTACCGTCTGTGCTGCGGGCGAATGGCGATATGGAAGTATGCGTCTCGGAGATCGATGGAGGCGAACCAGTCCCCTCGATGTAGGAAGGGCAGGATCGACGGTATCGTGACCATCTTGAACCTTTTGGGGCGGATGTAGTAGTTCACCCCTCTGAGGTCTAGGATCGGCCGGAGGGTACCGTCGGCTTTCGGTACCGTGAAGTACCTGGAGAAGAAGCCGGTGGTCTTGGCCTCTTGCGGGAGCTGCTCGATCGCCCCTTTCTGGAGGAGGGATTGGATCTCTTCCAGGAGGGCCGGACTCAACGGCGTGGAATAGTAAACGCCTCGAGGAGGAATATCGAGAAACTCGATGGCGTAGCCAAGACGGACGATGGAAAGCACCCAAGAGTCCGTAGTGACACATTGCCACTCCGCGAGATGTCGAGCCAGAGTCGGTCGGTCTCCGAGCGCTGATGGTAGGCTGAAGAGTGGGTATTGGTAGGTCCTGCCAGGCACGTCAAAACCGAGACTTTGTCTCAGAGGAGGACTTCTTGGACGAAGCCGGGCGTCGTCTAATCGTGCGTCTGGCCGACGAGCCGGAGGACGGTCTCGACTGTCCAGACTGGGCCGAACGCTGGAACGACGAGGTGGAAGATCGTCGCCAGGATGGGCGGAAGGTGGAGGTCCTGCGGGCTTGCGTGGTCGGCTGTAGCCCGATCTTCTTGGCGGTCAGCCTCGCCTTAACGAGATTGTCCAAAGCTTCGTCTGTGGACGAATTGAATAGGCCCTCACCGTCGAAGGGGAGATCTTCAATCCTCCTTCTGGTGTCCTCCTGGATGTCGGCCGGCCGCAGCCAAGCATGGCGGCGCAGGCCGATGGATCCCGCCATGACCTGGGAGGCAATCTCCACTGCGTGCCTGGAAGAGGCCATCTGCTGCCGAGCGATGGAGATGGCCTCGTTGAAGATCACGGAGGAGGCTTGGCGGATGTCCTCCGGTACCGCCTCCATCGCCGGTTGCAGGCGATCGAGCACCTTTTTCAGGTATGCCGCGAGGCAAGCCTGAGTGTTGGACAGCCTGATCTGCAAGGAGGCGGCGGAATAGAACCTTCTTGCATAGGCGTCCAACTTCCTGCCCTCTTTGTCCGGCGGGGTGGTGTGTTGCCTGCCGGAGCCTTTCGTCTGTGCCGACTCGACCACCACAGAGTTCGGTGCAGGGTGATTAAAGAGATAACCGGCGTTATCCTTCTGCACCCTGTAGAGGTGTTCCAACCGCTGCGGTATCGGCTGAGCCGAGGCCGGCCTATCCCAGGCGGCCTTCACCAGTCTGGATACCCGGGGCAGGAGAGGCAGCGGGGCCGCGGCAGGTCGCTTCTCCTCGAAGACGGAGAAGGCTGGATCGTCGTCCTCCGGCTCCGCATCGGCGATCTTAAGGCCGAGGGTAGTAGCCATGCGGAGCAGCATCACAGAGAACTGGTGGACGTCCTCTGGAGCAGAATCTGGGATCGGGTCCCCGAATCCCAGCGGAGGAGACTCCTGGGAGGCCGCCTCAGACACCTCCGATTCCGCACTCGAGTCGTACGACTCTGAGGTCGGTGAGTCCTCTCGCCGCTCGCTTTCCGGCTCCTTCGCAGTCGCCACAGGTGTTGCCTTCCTAGGCTTCTCTGCAGCCGGGGCGGTGGTAGTAGCAGCGTCCCGCTTGGGCTGGCTGACTACTGACTTCACCTTCTTAGTGGTGACAGGGGTAGTCTGGCAGGCTGACGTCGTCGTAGCCCGCTCAGTCACCACCGACTCCGTAGGGCGCGTCGCCGTTGCCGTGACCCTAGGAGGTGGCGATATCGCCCGATACCGAGGTGAAGGCTCCCTCGCCCTATGATATCGAGGAGAGGGAGAGCGGCTGAAGGAGCGGCGGTCCGACGGAGATTGGCTTCGGCGTCGACGGTACCGAGCCTCGTCCCCTCTAGGCGAGCGCGATTCGCGCTGTCGACGAGGTGACCGGGACCTCCGGAAGGTCTCCCAGCGACTCGGGCCACGATGGTACCGATCCCGGTACGATGGCGAATGTGACCGATAAGAGGCCGGGCGCTCTCTCCATTCAGATTCCCTCGCGTACCTGGCCACGTAGGACGCCGAGGTGTATCTGGAGGCAGGCGAGCGAGGTTGTTCCTCTCTTGTCTCCCTAGGAGGCGGCGAGGCCACCGGACGCTCGGAAGAGCGGGACCGGGACCGGAAGGAGGTCGAACGCCGCTCCGGAGAAGCAGAGGGCTCTCTCTGCTGCAGGTCGGCCGACCTGCGACGGCTAGGAGGGCGGTGGCGCTCCTCCACCAGGGTTGGAGGGTCTGCCACAGGCGAGTCCGGGCGCTGTTGGGGAACGTCCTCGATCTCATCCTCCGAGAGATCGACGGACTCGCCTCGCCCTTTGGAAGGCTGCTGAGTAGGAGGAGGAGTAGGAGGTTGAACGTCCCCAGCCGGGGAGCGCTTCTTCTCCTTCTCCTTCTTCTCCTTCTCCTTGCCCTTGCCTCTGTCCGGAGCAGGGCGCTTTTTAGCAGGCGTCTCCGTCAGGGGAGCCTCAGCCTTCCTCGCCGTCGAGGATCCTTTCGCTGACTTGGCAGCCGCCGACAGCTTCGGGATCCTCGGTAACGCCGAGATCGGCGTTTTCGCCGGTACCGAGCCCGATACCGACGAGGTGGACGGAACGGCAGCCGCCGATACCGTCGATGGCGTGGTCGTCTTCTTGTCGGCCATCTTGGAAGTGGAGGTCTCGTCTATCGCCCGCAGAGACTGTTCCCAACAATAAGACTTGAGTCTCGCGGACCGGTTGCGGAGAGTTTGGGGAGTAAAATCCCGGCAAATTGGGCAAGTCCGGATGTTGTGGGACTCACCCAAACAGAAGAGACACTCCTTGTGGCTGTCGTTGAGGGCAACCTTGCGCCCGCAGGACACGCACTTCTTGAAGAGCGCGGACATAAGACGAAGAACGCCAAACTGCGAAAATCCGAAAAGACCAAAGCCGAAGGGGGAGTCCGAAAGAGAGGTCAGAGACAGTCCAAAAGTCCGTAAAACCGTGAAAACAGCAAGCCAAGCACAAAAGTGAGAGGAACAAACTAGAGAACCTTCCGTACGCGACGGCGGACGAGAAAGAACTGAGGAGAGACCGTTGCTCGGCGGGAGGAGCATGCGCAGTACCGGCGTGGGGGAGGGGTTCCCGCCAAGCGAACAAGCTCTAGAAGTTTCCGAACGCTACCGCGCAGGCGCTAAAGCTCCTAGTGTATGAAGGCACAGAGACCACGAAGAAGAACTTCATATATAATTTCTCATTTCTTCCTATGATCACTTAGCTCCTCATATCCTATCTTAAATGATTACAAGGTATTCAATTATATAATTATTTCCTCCTAAAATTCCTTCCCTTATTCTCTTTTCCTGTACACATTGGTTATGCCATAGTTAGTATTTACCAACAATAAATTATTATATACAATTCTTCTGATAGAACTCTACCTACTTATAGTTTTCTTAGATCTATTATACTATGGTTTGCTTCCCAACTCAAGGTTGTCTACCTTCTCCCTAGTATTTTCGCTGTGGAGCACAGAACTTAAGCTCTCTATATAAACACATATAGATCCAAACAAGGAGAGACTCTGTGTGTGTGTGTGTGTGTGTGTGTGTGTGTGTGTAAAACAAGGCATCTTCACCTTACATAAATACCAACGCAGCTTTCCTGATAAGCACAAAACATATAAATATTATTTTGTCACTAGGCAGGCTGAATGCTGGATGCAGCAAGTGGCTTGCACTTCTGGAGCTATAACTTGCTCCTGGCCATTGCCTAACTTGTTCCTATCTCCATACCTCACACTAAACATTAATATCATGGGTCTAATTATTTAGGATGTCAGTGCATCTCGTTTTCCAAAATAAGTTTGCATTCAGCAAAACTGTCTCTCTCATTACAGAGAACATTACTATGTAGACATGATCGAAGTTCTGGACATATTTTTATACAAGTAAAAAGCAGATCCATGAAAAAACATTATATTACAAAACTTGGTATCTTGTCAATCTCAGTTTTTGTTTGCATTTAGGTAGTTGCCAATACATTTGAATCATTTTTGCCAAATACATTTTCTGCTCCTTGTGTAGGCAGGCCAGAACATAATTTAACAGTCTCTAAAACAAATTCAGAAATTTCCAAGCCAGTTTCCAGTAGGGATGTTAGTAAGTTCTGCTGTTCTACAAGATTTCCTGCTATTACACATACACACATGTGCACATGTGTGCACACAAACACTTTTTCTCACTTCTTCTTCTCTGAAGTCCAACTCCATTTGACATCATACTTTCCATTCTCTCATTTCAGTTAAAAAAAATGAAATAATTAAAGCCAAAGCAGAAATTGTTTACATTTATTCATTCAAAGAATTATATCCTTTTATTCTCTTAGAGAGCAAGCATCATGTAGGAGTTTCAGCATTGCATTACAACCCTGGAGACAAGGATTCGATTCCCTGATTGGCCATGGAAACCCAATGGGTGACCTTGAGCTCATCACACATTCTCAGCCCCAGAAAAATCCATTATAGGTTTGCCTAAAGGTCACCATAAACCAGAAATGATACAACAGGAACAACCACAACAATACTGTACTTACACTGACTTGTGGATAGAGCAACTCAGATTTTTTGGGTCAATTTTTTGACTAAAATTTTTAGACTTACACATGAGTATACACAGTAGATTGATTCAATAAAGATTAGGGTTGCCATAAATTGGAAACAAACTGAAGGCACAGGAAACAACAAATTATCTTATGAAATAGATCCAAAGCAGATAAGACAATTTTAAATCAACACAAAAGTTGTTCTAGCACATTTCAAATTGTTAGAAAATGACAAGGATAGAAAGCAACACAGTAGAAGGATTGAAATATTCACCCCACCCCCAACTGCAAGCTTGAACTGAGCCAAGCCTCTGTCCTGGAACCTGTTTATAGTGACAGATTAAGAGCCTAGCCAGTAAAGGAGCAGCCTTCCACCTGTTAAACAGTTTAGAGAGTTGTCCGCAAGATCAAAATGGCTTTACTTATCCATGAACAAGCTCTTTCTTCTGTGCCATGAACTGCCAATTCTACAAATAACAGCCTTCTAATTGTTTACTGCTCAAATTTAGAGTGAAAGAAACATTCCTTATGTGCCATGAAAAACCTGCCACTTCCAAAATTCCAAAATCAATTTTCCATGTTCTGTTTAGCAACACTCGCTCCTCCCTGCAAATGACAAAGCCTGACACTTGATGCTAGGTTTAATTTCAGCTGGTAACAGCAAGCCCTACTGAACAAGTGCAATCAAGGTATCACTACTGCTAGAGGCTGGAGAGAGGAAGGAGACAAAAGTAAAACAGACTGAAGGAAATTAAAAGGTTGCACTGAGAAAACAATATCCTCATAATGCCAACAAGATGACCAAGTCACACAAAGTGACTGTCCTTTTACCTGTTTGTGGGCATGGTCATAGGAATTTATGTGATTGTCAAACTCTTGATGCTTTTGGTACTGCTTATCACAGAGCTCACAATAAAAGTTGGCTCGAAGATCTTCAAGTGCCTTGGCGATAGCTTTTTCTTTATCCACATAATCCTGCAACAGCAAAAGGTGATAAAACTCTGTTAAAGTATTAAAATTCTTTTTAAAAAAACAACCTACAAAGGGGCGGGGGAGGGCCATGGAAGCCTTCCATAAAACATTAACTTGTACAAGCTCCAGTCTTATTTAGCTGCCACTCATTAACTCACTAGTGAAACTTTGAGTTTAAAACATTGTTTATAAACGATTTGATAACACCTCAATGCACAACATCTAGGACTCATAGATTAGTTGTGAGCCTGGTGCAGGTAGCAATGGAGAACACGCAGAGTACAAACAGATAACACTTTTCTTAGGATTGAGGAGGGATTCAAAGGAGAAAGACTACTCTGTTTAGGAAACTGATTCAAAGGAAACCATATGCACACCAAAGAGATGGGTTGATTTCAGTCTCCCACAGTCTTCCTTGCTTTTCTAGCATTCCTGCTAGTCAATGAAGTGACAGAAAGATAACAAACCACAGCACATACTCTGGATCTCTTAACAGTTAAGGTAAAAATTAATCTATTTAAATATTGACTGTACACACTTAAGGATCGTATGTGACAAGGCAGACGCAGAACTGGTCTGGTTATTTCAAAATTGTTTGAAAGAATCCCAGAACCCAGGAGACATTAAGGTGTCCAGACACTTGCCAGTGCCCCACTATCAGATAGCAGTATCTCTCCTGTCTCTCTTTGATTCACATGATCAATATAAAGACATGATTACATTTGTCCACATAAATATGCTTCAGATAAAGAGAAACAACTATACTATACAAAATTCCCAAGATCTCCCAATTAGACACCTGTAGGAAAAATTAATTTGGATACCTTATACTTCTGCCTCAATTCTTCAGTATCTTCTTTCTCCACTTCCAACACCCTCCTTCGTTCTGTGGCATCTTCAGCATAATCCAGCTAATCAACCAAATTACGGGAAAATCAGACAGTCAGATATACTACGTATTACTCAAACAATCAAAAATATATCATATACAGTATAAGCACATCCAACCTGTCCCAAGCTGCTTCACCTCATCCTGAAACTGTGAACTCAATATATAAGAATGTAGTAATCTTTGCTGGGGAATCCTAGCAGTGACATGTCAAGAAATAGATTTTGTTTAAAGGAAATTAGATGTATAAAGCCATGAGCCATACAGTTAAGAATTTAGAAGAATTGGTTTATTAATCTGAACCTCTCAAAAAAAAAAAGTGGTAAATTTATACCTATCCTCTAACACAGGATAAGGAACTGTGATGGGAATGAAAAATTTTCACCCCTATAATAGACCATTTTGCTAAGTTTTTGGCCAAAAGAAGGTTCTGGAGCTGACCAGAAGTCCACTTCTGTTTTCTATATTTGGGGTTTTTTGGCCAATTTTTAGTCAGTGTGGTAAGGTCAAAAGTGAAAACATTGCTTCAGATGGTGTTTTATGAGATTATGTGTCATCTTTTTGCCCATTTTCTTCCTGGAATTATGGGTGGAGGTAGATTCAGAGGACCACAAAAAGGAGTTGAGGCTATATGCAGCCTGTGGGCCATAGCTTCTCCATCCCCACTCTGATATGATTATATCAAGCTGCTTTATTCCAGGTGAGCACTGCCGGACTAGAAGAAGCTCAACAAGGCCTCAGATAGAGGTCTTTCTGAATCCTATCACCTAAGATTTTAACTGGAGGTGTGAAGGAGTGAATCTGAAAGCTTCTGTGCATATATGCTCCATTATTGCATTTCGATCTTTCCATAGCAGTTGGTAACAGATATTGCCTTAGTATAGTGGAGATCCCATTTAGGCAGAACAATCCTAACTAACATGGAACACAATTTAAGATGGGGCAAATGAGACCCTTTGTAGTGAAGAGACTCTCCTTCAGTGATTCAGCCTGTCCATCCTGGAGTCCCCCCTGTACAATCACAGAATTTTTTGCAGAAATAGGTTCAGCGCATGTAGTACAGTCTGAGCCTAAATCCTCATTTCTTCCCCCTCTAACTCTGGGTCCTTCACCTACGCCAGTCTTAAGCTGGCTCTGCAAATTTCCTTCACTTAAACCGGATTTTTAAAAAAAGTTTCACCAGGAAATAAAATGACACACACCTTGTTATGCCAGTATGAGCCATTAGGGTTTCTGAAAACCTCCCTTCCCACCCCCCATTAAGATTGCTCTGTTAGTTCTCATAGTCAACTACCACATTAAACTGAAATAAAAATTCATAAATTAACTAGGAACTGACAGAGAAATGCTTCCTTTTATTTTTTCTGAACCTACCTATAATTCTCCAAACAGGTCATTATTTTCAGTGCTTTTCATGTCCCCTCTCTCTACCAAAAAGCCTTAGCCTTCCAACTCTTTGTTCTTAAAGATGCACCAATCTTTTTATTATTTAACATATATAGTAACCTCGTAGGCTTATACTATCTGGACCCATTTCAGTCTGGTTTCAGACCAGAGTATGGCACCGAAATGGCCTCAGCTGCTCTTAGTGACAACCTACTCAGTGGCAAAGATAGGGGGACTGCTACCCTGCTGATCTTGCTGCTCTCAGAAGCTTTGAATACCATTGATTACAGTATCTTATTGGATGGCTCTATGTGATGCGAGCAGGAGGCACTGTTCTCCAATGGTTCCAGAAAGTAGCTTTGGAGGATTGCTGTTCAACCCATGGTGATTAAGCTGTGGGGTGCCACAGGGTTCCATCCTATCCCTCATGCTGTTCAATATCTAAATGAAGCTGCTGGGGGAGGTCATAAGGGCGCTTGGAGTGCAACACCATTTCTCCTTGTCTTCTGAACCAGCTGCGGCTGTGCAAGTGCTGGACCAGTGTCTGGAGGCTGTTACGGGCTGGATGAAGGCCAATAAACCAAAGCTGAATCCCAGTGAGACAGAGGCTCTGCAATTCTCTGGTCTGGGAACCGGGTAAACAGCCTGTTCTGGATGGGGTTGCACTCCTCCTGAAGAAGTAGGCATATAGCTTGAGAGTGCTCCTAAGTCCATGCCTGTCACTGGAAGCCCAAGCAGACTCCATAGCTCAGAGTGCTTTGTGCCAGTTTCAATTGGTGTGCCAGCTACAGCCTTTCCTGGACATAGATAACCTAGCCACAGTAGTCCACAGCAGCCCATCTGCTGATAACCTCCCAATTAGACTATAGTAATGCACTCTACGTGTCCTTGAAGAAGTCTCGGAAGCTGCAACTAATGCAAAACGCAGCACCTCAACTGCTCACTGAATATCATACAGACAACATGAAATGTCAGTATTAAAAATCTGCACTGACTGCCAATATGTTTCTGGGCTGAATTCAAAGTGCCTGTGATGACATTTAGAGCTATAAATGGATTGGGACCTTGATATTTGAGGGAGTGCATCTCCTCATATGTGCTTGAGGATTCAAATCTGCTGGTAGGGCTCTCCTCCATGTCCCACCAGGCAATACATTGTGTTAGGACATGGGAGACTGCCTTCTCATCCATGGCACCCCAACAGTAGAAGGTTCTGATCCTGGAAGCCCTAATAGTGCCAACACTCTTGTCATTTAGGCCTCAAGTTAAAACTTGGCTGTTCACCAAAGCTTTTAGGCCTTATTAATTCAATCCCGAAATGCTATTTATAGTTTTAAAAACTTTTAAAATCTGTTTTCAATTGTTTTGTTTAATATGTTTTTAGCTTATTTACTCTTTTTTGCTGTTTTGAACGTAATCTGTTCTAATGCTATTTGTAAGCCGTCCTGAGATTTCCTGATATAGAATAGGGTACAAATATTTTAATAAAATAAATATAAATACAGACTGCTCAGTGTCTCATGGTTGATTATATAAAAGCACAAAAAATATTCATTTCATGTCCTTCTGTTGTGCTTCTCCTTATTTACTTCATAAGGAAAGCAGAGGTTTCATTTTCTGGACCTGTGCTGGGGTGTGTGCTTACACCTGAAAAGCAAAGAAACCACTACTTCTATAGTGTATTCAAGAAATAAAGCGTGCTGCGTTCCTAATAAGTAAGCAAAATGTACAAATTTGTTAGTTTTTGCAGTGTCTAGATTTGCCATTTTTGTGCACAGTGCCAATTTTGAGCAATCTTCCACATGACACATAACTGGTATGGTTTTGCACTTCTTTGAGCACAAGAAAATTCTGGTCCACAAGAACAGCCACAGGCCTGACTCACTGGCTTTATAAATATGCAGTTGAAGCTTTAACTCAACATACCAATCTGTTAGTGACGCTACAATATACACTCAGACCCTTTTCTTCCCAATCAGGGCAGGGAGGTGCAGAGGACTAGATTGCCAAAATCAATTAATTCAAAATCTTCAAAAGAAATAACTAAAGTGTTTTGACTTTCGGTAGGCTGGCCAGGCAGATGCTCTGGCTGCAGCTTTGCAGCCAGAGCATAGCTGCATAGTTTTTATGGTAAAAGTGTCAGCCAGAGAGATATCTGGCTGAAGAAACCTCCTCCGGATTAAAGGGGAACAGAGGATTACCTATTAGGTTCTGGAATTCCCATTACTTGCAATTACTTATGAGTAAATGTATTATGAGTAAGAAAGACTGAGGAGGCTGACATCTTGTCATTGTTTGGATCTAAGCATCTGATGGCTCCCTGACGGCAACCTGCTTTTTTTAAAGGAAAGAACTCTTAATTAAACCTTTGGAGTTACAGAAGCGAAGAATCCTTCCAATTAAAATGGAACCGGGAGCCTCCACAGTTACCTTCTTTCTGCAATTAAGAACTACTTAAGTGTATTTACCCCAAACAACTGGGACAAATAAATTAGAAAACTGGGCTTTATGTCCTTAAAAGACAATAATTAAGGATTTAAGCACATATCCTTTGTGAATAGACTGAATTGTATTTTATTTGCAAGAAGGAACTGGATTTTAAGTGTGAGAGAAATTATAGCATCAGAAAGTACTGATGTTCTCTATCTGAGGTTGGTAAAAACTGGCTTGCTGGTGGCTTCTGCCTCAACCAGAGAGAAGTGGTTGTTAACTCTGAAACTGCTGGATTGAATGACAGATGGAACTTTACCAGGAATACTCTCAGAACTTTTTACAATTGATGATGGAGGAGCTATGTGTGGAATTTTTAAACTTGAAGAGAAATATGATGGAGGTCCTGAAGAATGACATCTACAAGATCATGGACCTGTTTGGAGATGTAAGACATGAGGAGGACTCAGAAGTTAGCAATATGGAACTTAAGGATGATTAAAATCATATGGAGAGACAAATTCAAGCCAAGCTAATGGAGGAAGATACTAAGCTAGGGGAGATGTATGACCAAAAACTCTTTTTTATAGTCTGTGGGGGGAGAAGGGGGAGGTTAATCTCAAACTGATTTGTAATCAAATTGCTTTGAGGGTTGAACAAAGCCAAATTGATTTAGCCTGTATGACTGAAGAGGGTGATAAAAATATGGTTAAAAAGGGGTGCTGTTTCAGGAAAACTGTTCTAAAATACCAAGTGGGAAGGATCTTGAAACTGTGAACCTGAGAAGATGGGGAGCGTGAAGTCCAAGGATAGGATGGTTACAAGGGAAGAGGAGAGTTAAATTCAAAATGACATTAACAGATAAAAGATAATGACAACTGGGATTTTTTTTATAAAAACTGTATAGGATTCTAAGATATAAAATGGTGTAGACATATTTGAATTTAGAGATGCCATACTATAGGTAATAGATCTACAGTTTTAACTAGTGAAAATATTAGGTAATCAAGTCAGCAAGTACCATTTAGTATTTATGTCATTTATCAAGTAAATGTAATATCTCGTGGCATATAATAGAAATTAATATTGAGATATTATGTGTGTTAACCTTGGCAGAAGAAAGTTCTTTTTCTTTTTCCTTTCCTCTTCCTTTTTTTTGGGGCGGGGAGAGCATGAATTGGAAGAAGGGAAGAAGAGAAATGTTGGATATTATCTTCGAGAGACTTGAATCAATCAGACTGCTACAATCTGTTTAAAGGGAGGATAGAATTTGATTCTTTCTTTTTACTTTATTTTTAATTTCTAATTCACATGTTTCATGCTTTCTTTATGTTCTTTTTTCTCTGCGTTTATGTATTTGTAGAGTTTTAATGTTTTTTGAAATAATTCATAAATATATCTTTTTTAAAATCGCTAAGAAGCAGACAACATACTGAGGTACTGTATTTTTACAAGCTAATGAAGCCTTTTCCAATCTGGTACCCAACCTGTCCTAGACTACAACCTCCATAATCCCCACCCAACAAATGTGGAGGGCACCACTTTGGGAAAGGCTGGCCTAAAGCAGTGGTTCTTGAACTTTGGCTCTCCAGATATTTTGGACTTCAACTCCCATAAGCCTCAGCAAGCTTGGCCAATTCTGGGAGCCAAGTCCAAAATATCTGGAAGACCAGACTGAAAGCCACTAGCCTAATGCATCTTTAGTGAACACATTATTTTTAAAGCTAGTGTACTGAGTTTACATTAAAAGAACCTGACTGCTGCTGTTATTTACTACTTCAAAAGCACTGCATTATGTGACTTAGTAACAGGCTGAGTTTTGTTGGGGGGGGTTAAATATGGAAATCAATTAAAAGTTCATGAATATTTTAAAAAAACAAAACACTTCCCCAGTAACAGATCGGAGTCACCTTACATCCAGAATTGTGCTATTAACTTTGTTGCCATTAAATGAAGTTAAAGTCATGTCACTGGTTGTCATAAGAATTGTTTAAAAGCAAAAAGAAAAGCAACTAGTAACAATTTTTTTCAATTATTTTCATTCTCTACCATTTGCAAGTGGCCTCGCCTAAAGTATCTATGGAAGGGCCCTCTTACCTCCATTTCCATCCGTCCCATGCCCATGACATCATACTTGACAACGATAGGGATGGGATCTGTCCTACCTGGAAGGGAAGAAGACTGGTCAGGTGGTTGGGCAAGACACAAATATCAGCCTCTGGTGAGTCGCTTTGTACACATTGGGTTTGGGTTGGTTAGAGATCTTGCCTTTGGAGTGCAGAGACCAGAAAGCTACAGAGAACCAAACACAAGCCATTCTCACAGCTTACAACCACAAGCTGCCACATCTCAGGTGCAGTCTTGCCCTGTTTTTTTCCTCTGATGCAGTAAGCTCCCATCTCTGATGTTTGTGGAATTTAATATGGAAATCAAACACCCACACACTGCAAGATAAAAAAAAATTAAGGGGAACGGAGAAGCTATTGTCTCTCAAATATAGAGACACAATATTTATGAGGTAAACAGAACCCTGGGGTTTTTTTGAACATCTTGGTTGGAGATCAGAAATGTTACATTCATTAAAAATGCAAGAATTAATACCCAGCAGGCCAAGTTTGTACCTCCTGTTTCAGGAGATTGAAGCTAGAATTCCCTCCTATTTGCAAGAGCAGAAGGCATTACAAGTTCACCAATTCCCCAGAGGGGCTCCTGGATTATGTCACAAACCTATATTGGCCTTATCTTTCACTAGTAAGCTGTGAAAAGGACTAATTGCGAAGAAAACTGACTTTGAAACTAATCAAACTATGCTGAAGATTCCATATGTATTTTTAATTCACTCATAACCAGCCAAACAAAGCAAAATGGGGCAGACGAGCACTTTGACTATCACAGCCTTTGGGGGTGTTTATTTTTACATCACAACATGCGCTGTGAGTTGTGATGTAAGGCCACTGGAAAAAAGGAGCTACTTACCTTATCCGGTGCATACCTTGAGTGAAAAAACAGAACGTTTACTTCCCTTATTATTGGTCTTGGTGGGGGATTGTTGTCAATATATTTTTTTTGTCTTTGTTATACACACACATCACATATATTATATACCTTTGGGCCAAAAGAAGTCCAAGTAGAATTGTGCCAAAATAAGGAGAATGGATTGTTAAACGGCACAAGAAGTATTGCTTTAGAGAACCCATGTCTGAAAAAGCTACTTATCAACACCTTTCAGCTTATGGGAGCTAGTGTGGTCCAGCTGACAGTGTTGTACTTAGAGACTTGGGTTCATGTTTCACCTCTGTCAAAAGACAGTGTGGCCTTGTCTCTGCTCCATATTTATGAAAGAAGAATCACGACCTTCCTCACAAAATTACTGTGAGAGGGTTTTTTTTTAAAAAAGGCTTGAAGAACTCTATGCTTGGAGTTCCATGAAAATGAAGATAAACTAACCTCAGATTTTCTGAGACATAAACTGACTTGGGAATAAATTCAAATATAGTTCCAAATTAAAGAAGACTTCTGCACAGAGTCAGTTTTGATACATTCAGAATTTGGAAACCTAGTCTGAAACATTCAAATTCAGAAACACTAGTTATCTATCCAATTGTATTTTTCCCTAATGCAACTTTTATATATAGCTATATACACATTTTCAGTAACAAAGATGGAGGAAATGGATTTTATGCCCAATGGTATGAGAAGCAGTGACTGCAGTTTTGAGCAAAAGGACCAAATTCATGGTAGCTTATTAAAAATGATAATATGCCCCTCCCCATGTTTGGTTTCTTCAGGAGATGAGATTACTGAATCCACATTTGTAATCGTGGCAGACTCTTTCATAATATGTAGAATGTATCAGTACTTTTGCTTTCTAAGGCAGTCAAAGTTTTCAGTTTTCAATTAGCTATAAAATCTCCATAGCAACTACTAACACCCACCACATGTTGGAGAAAGGGAAGGGAGGGGGAATCAAGTCTGGACAATATTAGAAATTTGAAGTGATTCTCCACAATTTTTTGGCAACTCTAACACAAACATCCCTTCTGAGCATTAAACCCTCAATGAACAAGGATCAGACACAAAAGAGTGCATGAAGAAATGGAAAGGAAAAAAAGGGAAATGAAAAGACCAAGCAGAAAAGATGAAGGCTACAACAGAGAAAAGTAAGCCTAACATATTTGGTGCTCTGATGACAAAAAAGAAGTAAATTCAGTCTGAAAATTAAAAATTACCACTAAGTTTACCATCACCACAACAAGTCCCGGATCATTATGCTGTAAAAAAGAAACACCATTTGTTAGGCAGAAAACTGTCAGGGGCAGAAAACAGGCCCTATGCAGTAGGCAGACCAGGGGAGGGGGATGAGGGGACGAATGAGAGTGGCACCAAAGGTTTCCACCCAACCCACCCTTCTTCTGGAAGCAGTGAATGAGAAGCAAGTGGCTCACCTCCACAAGTGTTTGGAGCCCATAACTTACATGAAAAGATATTGCCTAGTGTGTTCAAAGAGGCCAACTGCAAATTTAAGAAGAAAATCTGAGGTGGGGGAGTTCTCAGCTAAGATTGAGCTACATGGCTACAACTGCACCAAGAGCAAAGAGAGCCTCCCATGCAGGTATCAGCCTAAAGAACCATGAGAAGTGGAAGAGTTGGTCTTTTGATACTTGGTGTATGTATGTTGCATAGCAGCCATGGGGAACAATGTTAAATTGTCACAGAATGACATTGTGGAGAGGGGCTGAATATTGTCCCAACTTATATTATTGTCTCAAACATATCTCATGAGTGAAGGGTTAAATGACAACCCTTAACACAAGATCTAGCTAGTTGCCTTGGCAACATGAGATTCTGGGCAGTCTCTAAAAACTGAAGGTTTCTAGAACTCAGTTTCACAAAGCAAGAACGCACCTAATTTTAGCAGTTTTTAAAAAGTATATATGAACAGCAGTTCCTTTCAACACATGCATCATGGCCCTCTACTCTCTCTGCATCATCCCCTGTGACTCATGTTCAACTTTCATGCTCTAAATCTCAAATATTAAGGCCAAAATTGTAGACTCCACAATCCTGTCTTCAAATAAATTGTATTGCCAAAGTGATGCATAATTAATTTATAAATTTATACTAAAATTTATTTGTTGAAGGGGGGGTCCCACACACACACTTACAGTGAGAATTTTAAAAATAAACAGCAAAGTTAAAACAAAAGAAGCATCCAGAACAGCAGTGAAAGCAAGCAAAAGTAACCTACGACAGGATTGTCTTTGCTGTTTTTCTAAAGTCAACAGGAGAAAAAAAAATCTAGGCAGCTTTCTAAGTCTGTGCTCCACAACCAAAGATAACCTTGTCCAGTGTGCACACCAAACCAAGATTAGATAGTAGTGTGATGAAGAGCATCTCCTTCATTTCTGTGGGTGGGAAGAATTGTGCAGAAACACAAATACTTTAAATTCAAGCAATTCAAAGCTCTGAAGGTGACAACAAATCTTTGAACTTGACTCCAAAACAAAGTAGGAACCAGTATAAGATAGACTGTTATCATAATAACATGTCCCACATAGTATGACCACACACCTCTCTGACAGCAGCATGCTACACCAGCAGCAGATTTCAAAGACTCTCTAAAGGTAGCTCAACACAGAACAAGTTGCAGCAGTCCAGCAGAAATACAACAAAAGCATGTGAAACAGTGGTCACATGTACTTTTTCAGTAAGGCCAGAATCGTCACATCAGCCTAAGACATAGAAAAACATTTCTGGCCACAACTGCAATCTGATTTTCATGCAGAAAAGCAGAGTTGAAAAGTATTCTCAAAATTGGTGAACTTGACCATTTAGATGCAGTACCACCACGACATCCAAAAACAGTCTGTATATTCCCAAATCTGTGTTCTGATTTACCAAAATTACATCTGTCCTTCCTGGATAAAGTTTCTTTCTGTTAGTCCCAGATACTAGTTCAAGATAGGGAAGGGAACCTGTAGCCTGCAAATTGTCCCAAACCACCTCACAAAGAGCTCAGGAAATGCTGTACCCTCTCCACAATCCTGGGACTTTAATTAGGAACATTTGCATTGTGGGAGCAAGGGAGAAACTGTAATTTGCAAACAGTGATACTAGAACAAAGCTTCATCTATTTTGTATCCTCCCTGAAGGGGGAAAATGCAAGGGACATGAACCTTACCAAACTCAAGTGTCACCTGCTACTGTTGGCAGCAGTTGAGTATGCATGTAGCTTTTGTACAGACACACAGATAGAACCCTGGAACATGAAGGTCAAGAAGGAGCAAAACCACTAACCTATTATTTGTATAGCTGGATAAGTGTGTGTGGTTCTGGTCATGCCTCACCTTTCCCAGGCAAGGAAGGCAACTTGGAAGCAGCTCCAAATACAGCACTGGTTAGATGCTATGGCCAGGGAGCCTCTAACATCAGAGGGTGTTCTCAGACTCGTAACAGTGGCTGTGCAGGCACAGCCACTGGCATCAGCGTGCACATACAGTGTCACAGGGCTGGGATCTAGCTTGGCACCCCAAATCAATTTCCTTACCTCTGGTTTAGGATTGCTACTGTGTCTTCTATAGTATCTGACATTAGAAGCGAGTGTCCTCCAGGAACTATTGCTAATGCAATCAAAACCTCTGGATCTCCCCTTCTGGCTATCAGAATCACAGATAAAGAAGGCATTCTGTATAACATACCATGACCAGTGGTCAAGGAGATTAATAAGCAGTTCTGCTAAAGCATCTTTTGATACCTATACTCTGGACAGAAATGGAACAAACACAACAATATGCCTCCTGGAGCTCAGTCAGCCAATTCAGAAGAATAACAGTACTGAAATACACTGGAAGGTGCAGCAGAACTAACAAGGATACACCCGTTCTGACAAAAACAGTTTCAATTCCAAATAAGGCCAAAAGCTAGATTGAAACAGGTCTAAGTAACATCTTTCATGTATCTTCACAGAACTACCAGTCTATTTTGATGGGGTTTTTTTCCTCCTGCTGTAGGACACCATTTTTAAAACACAGAATTCTAGTATTCCACATGTCTATATGTTCAAGGACAACAAACTCTAAAGAGCATACTAAGAAAGAGATGAAGGTTTTCAAATGAAAAAGTGAAAACTTAACTGTAAGGAGGGCATTGTCTCCATTTTAAAACAAGCTTGTAGAATGATTCTGTAGCCTAATTTCACCACAGATTATATGATTTTATACTACGCATCAACAAAGTGCTCCAGGTAGTTTACAGAGATTAGAAATCAGTCAGATAGAAACATAATCAAACCACATCAGAACATTAAAAACCAATCAATAATAGCATAAAACTATAAGAAAGCCAGCACGAAATCAATCTCAAATTCAGCATTGCACAAAATACTCAGTGCCAAAGCTATAAAATGCATTACCAACAAAATATGAAAAGACTAAAAATTAACTTTTCTGAGTCAATCCGTGGGCTTGAAAAGCTAAACACTCCTCTTTGGAGAACTGTATCTTTCATAGACTCTGCAGACCTGCTCTGGCAGTCAGTTAACTAGCATGATGGGATGGGGGGGGAAGAGGAGGAGAAAAACTGTTTTTTTACCTTTGCCTTTCCAAATTATTGATTTACCGAATTTCTCACACTAATACAGTTAATCAAGGTTTTGTATCAAGGAAAGGAGCAAAAATAGTTTTGGCTTGTTTGTCACAAAAAATTATTTGTTTTCATCAACTAACCTAATCAGCTGTGCAATATGATCTACCTACTGTTTGTCTGGAACTCTCACTTTATTTGCACTTTTCACAAATATTTGCAATAAAGTTGGCAGGTCAAAACAGAGCATAAAAATGCATATAACAGAGAAAATTGCATGTAAAATAAGTACAGTAGAAGAAAGTCTGCACAAAACAGGTATCTAGGGGAATCTGTTCTAAAAATACAAACATTAGGATTATTGTTCATAAAATATCTACCAAAAATTGAGTGGATTTTAAAAACTGAACTGATGAAGAAGGGAACACTACAAATCTAATGCTGCAGAAGTGAGACCCTGACTAGAATCCAAATTGGCAGATTTGTTTTGTGTATTTTTATTTGTAGCCACAGAAAATAGAGACCAATACAAAATAAAGAATCCTCCTACATTTAGGGGAACAAAATAATCATTTCTCTTTGTGATGTTCAAAGATAAAAAAACAATGCCTGGCATGAACTCATTTAGTAAAAGGAAGGAGGGAATGAGCAGATGGCACTTTCCTTCATCAATGTTACGTGATCTTCCCCTTCTTGCAAGGAATCAGAGCTGCATATATAGAGGTCTCAGGAAGTCTTCCTTCCCCTCCAAGTGTTGGCCAGACATCAAGCTGCCTTTAGCCCAGTGGTTCTCAACCTGGGGGTCGGGACCCCTTTGGGGGTCGAACAGCCAATTCACAGGGGTCGCCGCTCCTCAATCCTGCCCCCCCTTTTAAAAGAAGGTGGCCTCACAGCCAATGGGAGCAGTGCTTCTGAGACCCCTGCGCTGGGGTTCAAACTGAAAACCCCTGGATTCCATAGGATGGTGAAAGTGGAATAATAGCACTATAACAGTCTAGTGCAAAAATAGCCAGGATGACTTTCTCCTCTCGCTTTTGTTGTGCATGGACCCTTGGCGCTTGCCACACGCACGTGTTGTGTTCTTCGCCCTGACTGTCTTGCATTCCTCGCTTTTTGTATGTTCAGTGTCCGCACTCCCTTTAAGGGAGGGAGGAAGGGAGGGAGGGAAACAAAACGCGTCTGCTTATGCCGCCGCCATCTTTCCTCTCTCCCTGTCCTTTCCTCCCTGCGCCTCGTGTAAAATGTGGGCTGTTTCGGCACTGCCTTTGGGAGTGACTGGCTTTTTTAACTGTGGAAACCCAACATTCAGAACTAGAACTCCTGCCCTAATTCTGGCATTGATGGACGCTTTCTGTGCTTAAAAAAAGGGGGGAGGGTTACCAGTTTTTAGGCATTAGAAGTCTATCCAGAGCAGTGATTTAGGGCAGTGTTTCCAATCTATTTGATGTTGGAAATAACTAACTAGCTAAATAATAAATAAATAAATAAATAAATAATAATGAAAATGATTTTATGGTTGGGGGTCACCACCACATGAGGAACTGTATTAAGGGGTCGCGGCATTAGGAACATTGAGAACCACTGCTTTAGCCAGAGAGGTAAAATACAAGGTGAATCTGAAAGCCAAACTAGTCTCCTAATTATCCATCAAAATCCCCACTATTTTTGATCTGAGGGGATACCAGCAGTAGGAAGAATTGTTAGTGTTTAGAAATAACCCTCAATATCCAATCCTAACATGGAATGTTTTCACAGAATGCTTGCTGAAGTCCCTTGAAAAACACTAGTGCTGCTCTACAACACTGAGCACATGATTCACCACTATTTAAATCCCCTTCCCATGTGCCACTACTTAACCCCCAAAATACTTTTGCATATCTTGTCAATCTAAAGAGTGTCATTCAAGTTTTATTTATTAAAAGTATCTAGGCACCACTTTGGAGGTTCTTATAAGGTCCCCTCAAACACTTTAATTAAACATCACTGGTTGCAAATACTGGCAGACTGAGTGATATAAATTGGAACATGGGAAAGGATAACAACCTGCTAAGAAGTAGTGACTGAAAGGCCAGCCACAGGAATTACTTCCTCACCCTGCAAAAATGGTTCAACAAAGTGTGTAAAATCTGGTAAGGGAGCTATGGCCCAGCCTGGGGAACCCACATTTGGGCCTGTCAAGTCTCTCGACGGGCTTGAGATCTGACAGCCTTCACTACATTATCTGAAATAGCTGAAGCAAAATGTACAGTAGAAATAATAACAAGAGGAAAATGCATATTATTTATTGAGCTTCTTCTGTATGAGATTTACTGAAATCTTAATGCACAGTAAACATATTTCTGGTTATATCAACCTGGGCAGGCAGCAAATTTGTTCTTGATTCTAATCCTGTCAAATTCTCAGAAAAACATAGCAGTGCTCAGAAACTGTGCTACAGGAGTCTCTCCTCTTTCAGCAGAGAACATGCAGTAATCTACTCATCACAGTTCAAAATGTCATCTCAGCTCTGTGCTTCAAAATGTTCCCTGGACTCTACTGCAATTTGTGTGACTAAAAACTGACCCATAATGCTGCCCTCTCCTACAAAATACCACACAGAAAACGCAGAAGATTCTCCCATGTCATTGTCAATTCCTCTCTCTTTGAGCCAGATGAGAAACCACTGGGCTGCAGAAGCACTCACTAGTGCCCTAAAGCCATACTGCTTTGTGTTTGAAATGGCAACCAAGATGGGTACAATTTGATAGTCAATACCTTAAACCTGTCTTTTAAAATGAAGCACCCATCACTCACACTGATGACAGAAGTATAAACACAACCTTTAATGAACAGAACAGGCCATATTCCTCACATAGCACCTGTATTTAAGATCTGTAAGTAACTGAAAAAGGAAGGATGCTGTATAGGTCTACGGGTCAATCCTAGCAGGTATCAGTTCCTCTGAGTTCTCGCATTTCCTTTGCAGAAAGTGACTGAAAGAAGCAAAAGAGCTTTTTGAGCATTCATACTTCAGACAAAAAGGAATGTAACCATATTTATTTACTTTACTTATCAGAGAACCAACAACTACTACTCTCTCACCAGCATACAGAAAACAATTTAAAAGCATAAAATCCATACAATTAAAGAAGGCATTTAAAACAGAGTGAAACAAAAACAAAACAAATTAGACTGAGCAACAAATAACACAAACAAACCCCAAATATAACACAATTAAACACAGGAAGAAATAAAGGGGGACATCTTAAAAGTCCATGGGGACATCTTAAAAGTCCATGGGAACAAAGAGGTTTTTGCCAAGAGCTGAAAGAACACTGAAATAGGTGCCCGGTGAGTCCGACAGAGATCTAGTGGGGCACTGCCAAATTCATGCAATGTTCTACAAAGACTGCTAGTGAGCCTTTCTCCCAGCTCCCTATGATACCCCACAGACATCTGGATAAATCCAAACATCAACTGAAAGCTAAACACCAACTGAACTAAAGGCACTGATCTATTTGGTTGCCACAAGGACAAATCTGATCAGCCAGATAGGTATGGAGAGGGAAGTCTCAGAAAGAGATAAAGAACTGTGTACAGATACCAGTCAAATGTAGCTACTGTTATAGATTGCCTTCCAGCTATATCTGTCACAAAAAGAAAAGAACAACTAGTACAGAAAAAGAGACAAGTCTTAGCCTACAACCGAAAACAGAAAGTACTTTGGCAAGTAGCAGACTTGGGTAGAAAGAATACTGGAAGAGGTATGACAGGTTTCATCTCTGAGATGTCCTTTCTTGGCTGTATTTGCTTATAATGTTAAACTATGGAGTTTAGCAAGACAAACTAAGTATTGCTCCACAAGACTCAAGCTCACATGCTCCTCCTCACCTCTTCTTGCACTAGCTGTAAGGAGACTAGAAACTGCCACCTCCATTTTTTATTAGCTGCCATTTGGCATTACAGCCAGCCCTCTACATTTGAAGGTTTCACTTTTGTGGATTTGATTATTCGCAGATTACTTGCTGTCACCTCTGCTGCCTCCCTAGGCCATTTTTAATAGGGACTGCAAGCCTCGTGGGATTGAGAAACCGTGAACGAGGCTTGTAAGTCCCTATTAAAAATGGTGTGAAGCAACAGTGGTGGTGGCAGTCAGCCCCACCAGCCACCCACTTCTGCCTTGTAAAAGAACCCTGATGCCTCAAAGGAATCCATAGTGGGTTGAATATGGTGATCATACATGTGTGTGTGTGTGTGTGTGTGTGTGTGTGTGTTAAATATGATTTGGGAGGACCTAGAGTTATTCACAGTTTTTCCACTTTCACAGGGCTCCTGTGCCCCTAACCCTAGTGAATGTGGAAGGATGACTGTACATCCAAATCCTTAACTGTCACTATAGTTTAATGAAATAAAAGAGCTTCATCAAACCATGATTTAAGGCTAACCACTGTTCATCAGATGTCATGCTAAGCTGCAGTTAGTAAAAAAGTGAAAACATTTCTGAAGTCCTCCCAAGATGACACCAGATAAAGTAGGACAGTATACAAGTCCAAGGCTCATGGAGGCTTATAAAGTTAAACCATAGTTCAGTCTGATGTGATGATAAAGTGATTGATCTTGAATAATCAAATCTTTGACCATCTGTAAGATTAATTATTTGTTCAAGTAACTAGTGCAAAACCAGGATTAAATAAGCACTCGTCAAATTTAAAGTACTACAGAAACAGTAGTTGACAATTATCATTTTCAGGCTCTGTCCTCAACCATGGGTTCTATCTAAGGGATGGCTTTTCTACAAATATATCTTCCACTTCCAAACGTTTCAGTCAACCTTTGAGAAGTTAAACTTTGAAGAAAGGCTTAATTAAACCATACAACTGCAAACTGAGATAGCTTGCTCTTGGTGAGCGGGGTGCAGGAGTAAAATAGGCTATTGCTGTGGTCTGACCTTTAGATATAGATGAGAGAGCACATTTTTGTTGGACGTAGCGGCAGACCCAAACTGCAGGGTAGCTCATTTCTATCTAGAAAATGGAAGATATCAGAGAAACAAAGCCCAAACCATGTGGAATGACTTCACACATTTGAATGAACATTGAATAACTGAATTACAAAGAGTACAGAAAATGCCAGGTAGGAAACCCCCTGCTATACATGCCAATAAGAAAACAATAAAGAAGGACCATGGCCAGCTGGTGTCAAAACACATGATTCTTTCAAGAGCAGCTGAGCTGGAATCAGCATGCAGGCTGTGAACATGCAGTCTTGTTTTAACTAGAGAAAGATGTGTGGACATGAGCCATTTTAGAACTGGTTCTCTGGTGCATGAGCAAGATGCTTTTTTCCTCCAATCTTCATACATCCAGTTATGAAGTCTATTTTAATGTATTACGAGATCCATTCAAAACTCACACTCAATATTTTTATTGTCTTTTAGAAAACTACAATTGCTTCATACATTTTTTTTAATTAAGAAAAAATCACATATGATCAATCCCATGATCAGTATCATAGTATCCATACTGCAAAAAGTGGCAGCTGAGGTGAAATTATTGTACTTACAGAAGGCTGACTAGTGAGGTCAAAGTGAGAAACAAATTGAGGATTTCTCAGCCTGTTCTTTAGTCATCATGCTACACCTAGTCTATCTTTCTGTATCCTGCTGGATCTTATTCTATCTAGAACAGCCATCTGTGAACAGTGGTATCTCTTATCTCTTCAAAAAAACCTGCAAGTGGTAACTCCTTAAGGCAGAAGAAAAATGTACACTTAACTTTTTTTTTTATTGGACAGTTCATCCTGAAAATGGCCTTTCTCCTTCATTCCCTCCACACAACTGAAGAAAAGCCAGCATATAAAGCAAGGGGTAACACTGCTCTCTAACAGATGGTTCATTTTCCACCTGCGAAACATATGCCCTGATTATAAGGTTTCAAAAACAGAGAGTTAGGAATCAAACAGAAGTGTTTCTGCTTTTCTCCCCAAGTACATTTCCCTCAACATAAGAGCAACAGCTGATGTACTGTATTCTTCTCAGAATCCCTAGGCAAGGTGTTACAGTGTCTAGTGAGAAATGGGATGGTCTAACATAGTGACAGCGAAGGGGGAAATGGGATGTATTTGTAAATTGCCGGATGAATTTCATTAAAGTTCTTTTTAAAACTCTAAATTGCTTTATAGCAACCAAAAGGAATTATCCTCTCTCACCAAATCAGTTTGTTATCTGAATTAACTTTAGGTCACTCAAGTGACCTACAGCTTGTGGGGTGCAACACTGTCTCTGTCTCTCTCTCTCACACACACACACCACGCACCTGCTTCTAGTTTATGTACCTTACAATTCTAGTAATAAAGTGAAGCAGATCCCAGAAGTCTGCAGCCTGTTCACAACTGCTTTGGAGAAAAAAAAGAAGAGGTCTTGGGGAGTTTGCACTTTCAGCGTTTTTATGTTAATGCTCCAGTAAGAATTCTTTCCACTAGTTGTACATGCTGGATAGGTGGGTGGAGACATACAATTTAGCAGCTTCTGCATCTACATCTCTCCTGAATACCATCTCTCTCTATCACTAAACATTCATGTTTTTGTTTGTTCATGATTTTGTCTCATACATCTCCTGAAATTCAGAGTACTTGGCCAATTATATCCTGATTCCTCTCCTATCCATAAAATATACCAGTATATTATGTTTTTTATGTTGTTTCTAGCTACGTTAAAGCTACTCAAAAGATCTCCTTGGCAGGAAGGAGAGTGCCAACCATATACTACAAGATCATTTCTGTAAGAAAATGTTACTACTTCACTGGAAAAGAGAGAGCAGTAGAGACAATCTGCACTAAGTCACCTGAACTCGCTATATAGCATCACCAAAACACAGGCCATCAATCATATCCTAAGCATCCATGCTGAAAATAGAAATATATCTAGGAAATATACATTTTAGAAAAATAATTTAATTCCCAGTATGGGGAGCAGCAGAGATTGAATAACAATTTTAAAATTTTAAGAGAGCTCTCACGTTTACCGCCTGAAAGAGGAGACCAGAAGAGAGGATATATTATTTACTCGTTTTCCAAAGAAATCAGGCTCCCTCCCTATGAGGAAGGCTTCCAAGTGGCTATGTTATTCCTAAGCAAAACTTAAGTAAACAACCCAAAAACAGACAGGGAGTAGAACAGTTACTCTTGACTAAAATAACCTTTCAGGGGCCAAATCCCTTGAGCTCTCCACCTATAGCCTTGCACGAAAGAATGACATCACTCCCAGCTTTGCTTGGCAGACAAGCAAGAAAACCTATATCTAGCATTTTACAAAGATAAGTCATTTAGAAATATGACTTTAGAAATGGGACTTAAAAACATCTACTGAAAGAATTTAATCTTTCCTGTGGAGATCCTTCAAATAACAAACACATTCTGTTTCAGAGGTAAGAATGAGTGCTACTGGATCAGCTACCTACTTACAAAGCCATCAAGCAGCTATGTTTTTTAGATACAAATTTTGCTACATCTTCACTAACAAGGACAAAGTGTTGCTAAGTTACTGAAACTGCTCTATTCTGCTTTTCAGAAAGGGTTGCATCACTGTTCTTGGATAGAACATTACAAGACAAGAAGACAAAGGCAGCACTTTGCAGTATGTTTATCTGCGCCAGTGCATGCAGCCAATCCGTGTACAAAATACCCAACTCGCCCATCATTACTGAATGTGGCTAGAACTTCTGGGGAAGACAGTGTAGGAGTAAAATTTCCTTAGTATTCCTTCACTCACTGTGTATACAAATTAGAGAAAGAGTGACAATTTGGGAGCCTTGTACATTATCACATATTGCTTGTATATCACCTTTAGAATCACTTGATTGAAAGATAATCAAACAACTGTGCACATCTCTTGTGAATCGTTCTTAGCCCTGCAACATTTTCCTTCAGTGGTGGTAGTTGAAATCCAATGATCCCACTAGTCTGAACTTCTGAATTTATGTGCCATAGGAGCAAATCTTTGTTGCATTTGTTCTGTGCTTTAAAAAGGGGTCCTTACCCTTAAAACTAAAGAAAATACATCTAGAGAGCTATCTTTTCGTAAGGAGTAGCCCTCAAAAAGATACAAAGCATCACTTCAACTGAGACTGGAAGATATCATCAGCCTGCTTCTCCAGGCTAATAGTATTAGAATTTTAAATGGAATGGATGACACCTGGATTGAAAATAGTACAATGTGAAAGGGATCTAGGAGTCTTAGTGGACCACAAGCTGAACATAAGTCAACAGTGTAAAAAGCCAATGTGATTCTAGGCTGTATCAATAGGAGTACAATTTTAAGAGCAAAGGAACTAATAATGCCACTCTATTCTGCTTTGGTTAGACCTCACCTGGAATACTGTGTCCAGTTCTGAGCAACACAATTCAAGAAGGATATTGACAAGCTTGACCACATCCAGAGGGCGGCAACCAAAATGGTGAAGGGTATGGGAACCATGCCCTATGAGGAGTGGCTTAGGGAGCTAGGTATGTTTAGCCTGAAGAAAAGAAGGTTAAGAGGTGACATGATAGACATGTTTAAATATCTGAAGGGATGTCATGTTGAAGATGGAGCAAGTTTGTTTTCTGTTGCTCCAAAGAGTAGGACACAGAACAATGGATTTAAACTATAGGAAAAGAGATTTCACCTAAACATCAGGAAGAATCTCCTGACAGTAAAAGCTGTTCAACAGTGAAATATGCTGCCTCAGAGTGTGGTAGAGTCATCTTCTTTGAAGGTTTTTAAACAGAGGCTGGATGACCATTTACTGGGCGGGGATCTGAGTGTGTGTTCCTGCATGGCAAGGAACTGGACTCAATAGCCATTGCTGTCTCTTCCAACTCTATCATTCTATGATTTTATGAAATACAAATATTCCAGAAGTGGGGTGGGGGGTACAACCCATGAGGTAACACCACAAAATGTACTTCATCTGCTTTAAGTAGCTGATATACTTAACATGAAAAAATATACGCATACATACAGGTGCTATCAAAAATCTAGGTATTACCATGCATGTCTAACAAGGGCATCACCTGGCATTCATGATCACTAATGACAACAACATTCACCATCACTAATGACAAGGATTTCCATTTGAATTAAGCTGTGAAAGCCCCTAAGATTAGACATTATAATTTGCATTACTGAAATTTATCTCTGAATTTACTGCTCAACACAAGAAAAGTCTCCATATTTGATTAGCAGCAGTTCAAACAAACTATCTTCTTGAGCTTTCCAGAAAGAAGCATTAACAGAAATGAGACAAGACCAGAGAGTCCCACAATTAAGAATAAGTAATTTTGTCTGCTTGAGACTGAAATACTGGGCAAGTTTCAATTGACAGTATTTTCCATTCAGTGTCCAGGAATATGGAACAGTCATTCCTTCACTGCTCATAACGAAGGAAATCAAAGAGGAACAACAATAATTTAATCCCCACTCAAGTGAGAACCTACACACAGAGAATAAGTATTTCGTTCTTGGAGACAATGTGGGACTGAATAGTGGTATTCGAATAGGAAGTGGAGACATGCAAAACTGAGTTGTTCAGACACTATTCCCACTGCTTCTGACTGATGACTGAGTTCCAGCCCAAACCACTAGAAAATCTTCAAAATCCCATCTAGAATGGAGGTATGAATGAACCAGTTGTAGCTTAGAAGGAAGAGGACTAGGCATATGTTCTAGATGCCAACATTAAAGTTTAGCTTTGCATGCAGAGTTCAGTATTTTAAATCCCTTGTGTATCAGCATCAAATATCTAGATATTCTGAAAACTAGGAGAGCCGGCATAGTGTAGCAGTGTGAGCATTAGACTAGGATCCCCACTTAGCCATGGAAGCCCACTGGGTTCCCTTGGGCAAGTCATGCTCTCTCAGTCCCAGGAAACCACACTCTGAGCAAATCTTACCAAAAAAATACCATGACAGGTTTGCCTGAAGGTAGCCATAATCTGGAAATGTCAGTAACAACTGAGAACCAGGCATGCAGTTGGAAAGATATAAATCCACTGCCACACAAAGAATTAAGATTCTTGAAAGCACCTTTGACCCAGAGTCTCATTCATTTGGAAACTCGAACTGAAGACCCAATTTAGATTATAGTTAGCCAGGAAATATCTCAGTACTTCAAGTGTGCACCTTTGGTGCTACCAGCATTGTGTTGCTCATGTTGATCTTGCTAGTCTGTTTTGGGATCAGCAGAGTGATCACTGCATTGGGCATACTAATTTAGGCCACTACAATCTCACAAATATGTGCACATGGAAGGCCCTCAAACTGTAATAGTAGATTAGAAGATATCCTGGTGCAACTATCCTATCAATTATTTGCCAACCCCTTAAGTGAGAATGATGGCATGGGGAAGGCAACTATTAAAATAATTTCAATTCTGTATATCTGTACTTAGCAACAGAGTAGCAAAGGGAGAGAAGGAGTTTTAACATATGAAATTCATTATTTGGACAAAGCAGAGAGGCTTGACTTTAGTCTAGAGATTTCTCTTTTCTTTCCCCTAACAACATGACTGTTGCTCATCTTGATGATCAAGTCTATGGCACTATGCTCTGTAGCAGGTTTGCACCAAGTACAACTTTTTGAATATACATCTGTAGCTTAAAGTATCTTGAAACTATTCATTCCAAACTTGTATTAGCAGAGTCAGACTACTCAACCTGCTCCTATGTGTTCCTGAAAGAAGCTGATTTTGCAGAGTAAAGGGCTGCAATTACATTAAGAATTCTGAGTTGCTGTGATGTTGTTTATTAACTGTTACATGGTATCACTAGCCCAGGATTTGGGGACAGACTGTCTTGGAAAAGACAACTGAATGAAAAGAAGACACTAAGACTATTCTCCCATACAGGTGGCCATTCAACAAACACAGGACAAAACGATTAATGAAAACCTTGTTGTAAATACCAGAAAGAACACAAGGTATACCAGCAGAGGGAACAATGTTTACCATCAACAACAACATCTTCTTATCATCTCAAATGTTCAGGACGCTTAGTCTATAGTCTCCCACATGGCATTTATCACCACTGGAATCATACTGTACTGATGCTCACTCTTTTGAGACACCGCAAAAGACTGGGTGTAGTAAGAAAGAGAATTTTGATCACGTGATCCTCACTATGCCAGAATTTTAAAAAACACCTCTCACTGTTCCACAGCAGGAGCTCAGAATATTTTAAATGACAAACCAGTGATGTATAAATACTGCAAACGAAAAAGAGTGGCTTTCAAATGAGTAAAAAGAAAAAAAGAAAAATCAATCAGACAAATTACATTTGTCTGAGATTGTGCAGATAACAGTTTTAAGTTAGCAGTTCTCAAACTGCTGGGTGCCCTGTGTATGTGTATCCAAGATTCTATGAAGGGAAAACTCTGCAGCATGAAGTGCCAGAAGATTAACATTTCAGCAGCCAGAACAGCTACCCAAAGCATGGAAGCTTCAGAGAAGGACTAACATGTGGAATTTTCTGGCCACAGAACAATTGCTTAGATCAAGCCAAACTGGTTCTACAAATAAAATCAAGGCAGTATATTCTGAAAGCAGAGCCACACCTGACAAGAGTACAAGCTCCCGCATAAAGTCAAGAACTGTTCAATGCCCCACCCCCCAGTTTTGTAACTGATTTTCCAATTCTTGAACCACGTAGAATCATCCCAACATCTTTGTCAAACTCAGAAAGATGCTTCCTTACTCCTGTAAGTATATTGAGAGTTTTTTTTTCAAAAAGCCATCTTTAAAGATGGTTCATATATTCCTTAGGGAACACCACTTTTCAAACAGCCAGATACATCACATAGGAATATTCCGGAATTAACTTCTTTTACAGTGGCTTTTGCTGTTTTTTAAACAAACTATCACTGGCCACACACTATCCTAGCAGTGAACAAACCTCTGGAAGCTGGGAATCATCATGCACTTGCAAGTAACAAGAACCCATAATGCTGAACTGAGCATCTAATCTGTTTGACAACACCGTAACTCTTAGGTTGTAACAGGTGCTCGGACTTGACTTTCAGAATGACCTTCAGCATTCAATTCTTCCTTTTGCCTGCATTACTGAACGCAGAAAATTTATTCAGCTTTACTCCAGAATTAAGAATCTAATTATTCAAATACAGCATAGGTTGAATGGCCCAGGATGACAGGAGATGCAGTCTACCAGGTTCTGGGGAACCAAATTGGGGAATACTACCCTAAGTAAAAGAAACATTTTGTGGCTGGTCAGCACTGCGCAGATCTTCTTTCCCATTTGTTTTCAGTTGTGCTTTCACATGCAAACCAGAATCATGGTGGTACAACTGCCAGCCATTTTTTTTCAACAGGATAGCACACAAGTTTCCTATTCTAAATTCCCTCCACTAATTCTGTCCTTCTTGCTTTTAATACACAACTTTCAGCCTGCTATAAATAAAACCTGGCATATACCCACATTTCACAGCACAGACTCATACTGGACTTGTGTATATGAGGAACGACTGAGTGCAATATGATAAATGTAAAACTTAATGGGTGCTGTAGCAGGGTAAAGAGAGGGGAGTAATCTCGTCTAGTAATGTAACCCAAAGTACAATAAATGTTTTAACTGTCAAATGCCTTACTTACCTTGGAGGGATTTCCCCAAGCCCTGGCCCAGCTTCCAACCATGCTTCTGTAGCAAACGATGTCCAATATTATCCTGACAGATAGAACAGAGAAACAAACCAAAAATATTCCAATAATATATTCTTCTTTTCCTCTGACATTTAAACACGTGATGAACAAGAGAATTTTCTACATATATGCATGCAAAAGAATTAAAATAAAAACTACTCATGGGCAAGATATGCCCAGTAAAAGGGAAAAGATATTTACATAATAAAAAAATGAAAACAAAACAAAAAAAAACACCTGCTGGCAAGATTTTTCCACAGGAACAGGGTTTCAGGGAGGGTCATCACACTTTCTGATGGTGTGCTGGGCAACTTTTGTGCATAACAGGAAAAAAAGCAATGTGGGAGAAAATAAAAAAAATTGACATTTAAAAAGCATAAAATCAAGCTAGTTATACAATCATATCCA
This sequence comes from Ctenosaura bakeri, assembly GCA_948474755.1. Taxonomy (NCBI): domain Eukaryota; kingdom Metazoa; phylum Chordata; class Lepidosauria; order Squamata; family Iguanidae; genus Ctenosaura; species Ctenosaura bakeri. The sequence continues at coordinate 208,130 of CAOLHI010002457.1, read as the reverse complement.
TCACCTAGAGAGCACCAGTTGATTTGTGCAAAGAAAAACTAATGATGTATTTAGTCTTTTTAAAAAACTTGTTTGTGTGTCAGGCTTTGAAGAGACCAAGTTAAGCAGTTAAGTGTCAGACTTGCCCCCACCACTAGAAACCAAAACACAATCAGAGCAAAATCCAGGCTAGACTTGATTGGTTTTTTTAAAATAAAAATAAAAATAATTTATTTTTTATATATATATATATACATATACATATATATATATATGCACACATATACATATACACATATATATATATAAAACAGCATGCAGCCAATTATTAAACTGAAAAAGTACAGTGAGGTTAGTAAAAATACAAAAAAATTGAAAGTATAAACCAATTAAAAAGGAATAAATATATATATATATATAAAGTAAAATGAGCTCAAGCACAGACTGGGTGATGCATTTCACATGTAAGCTAACAGAAGTACTAAAATGTTAGAATGGAACAGGCCTAGCAACAGGTTAAAACAGCAAGGAACCATTAGTGCATGTAGGGAGAAAACACAACAAGCATAATGTCTCATCTTTCAAAAAGAAAATCAAAATGGATTGAAATTAACATAAGTGGAGGGGAAGTGATGCAGCAATTCAGTGCCAGCTTTTTACATGAAAGTTAAAAGAATTTTCTAAGAAGGTTTCCTGATAGGTTTAAGTGCTGCATTTTTAACATGGAAGGTATCAGGGTTCAGAGATACCTAATGCCCTGCTGGTATTCTTAAACAAGTTGAAAATTTCTTTGATAGTAAAATTTTGAAACTGCATTCCTCATGTATTCAGAGATACTTTTCTTCATGTATAATATCTTTAAAAAGATTTAAATTTCAAATGAGCTGGGATAGCCATAATAAGGTCAGAACTGTAAGTTCTAAGGGAAACACTGGGTTTCAAACCTCACATGATTCTAGGGAAGAGAGGGGATTCCAAAGGACATTGTGGGAGCTTGATTCTTCCCTGATGTATCTCCCCCCAGTCTTCTTGTGTGTCCACGTGTTTGTCTGTTCTAATTCAACAGTCACATTTCAAAAATTAGAAGCAATCCAAACGTAAAGGAAAATATTTGGGAGAGTAGGGAGCTGCTTTGTGCTTTCTTCCCCTACACCATCTTCAATTCAACTTTAGTTCACAGAAAAGTGTCAGAGCTCCTGCTCAGACTTTTAACACTGGCTCTGGACACCTTGGTAGAAAAGTGTGTGTAAAAATGTGGAAATGGCTCTGCTAATTTAACAAAGGGTTGGTCCTTGTTCATTCACTCCACAGCTGATCTAAGTTGAAATCAATGGTCTGTTAATGAGCATACTGGCTGGGGGTTAGGGGATTGCAGTCCAATATATCTGGAGGTCAAGGGAAGTTTGGCTCAGCACTTATACAGAACTTATCAAAAGGAAAAAATAGTGCTCATTAGTTAGGCGGTCTATACACTGTTTTTAAAACTGTACTGAGAAATGGCTGTGTCTCATCAAAAGTCTTTTTGGAAGGCTAGTATTTAACTGAATTTTACTTTAAGAGAGTAAAACTAAAAGCACAAATAGAATTTACAAAGAACACATCAGGAATACTATGGGGAGAAGTCTAATAGACTGCACTATAGCAGCTGGCACTTCTTTGAGTCAGTTCCATACAATATGGCTTATTTTAAATATTCATTGATTTGTTGAAGAATGCTCACAGGGAGGGATGCTGATTGTAAAGCAACCAAAAATGTCTCGGGCACAACTTAGTTCAGAAGGTTTAGTTGTGGGGAGCACAGATAATATCCCTTACTCTTTTCTTATTTAGGTAGATTTGTAGCCATTTGTTAAACTTTGTCTATTCTACAAAAAAAGTGAGGGGTTTTTTCCTCATGTACCAGTTGTCACTAAAATGGTACCATCTCTAGGATACTGAATCAAACTGCACCAGTAACTATTAAGTTAGCCAAATAAAAACAATTACTGTGCCTTTGATATGGTTTTATTTACACTGCCAGTTGCAACTTAAAATCTGGCTCACAAAGAAAACATGTAGTGAAAAAACAAAACTTGTTGCCTAAATGTATTAATTGTTGTATTCATCAGTTGCTATCTTACACAGTATTTGTAATCAGGGAAAATGTTTTGGAGATAGCATTCTATAAAAGAAACAATAATTATACTTGCAAAAGATGATGGTTTAGATCCAAAGAAAAGTAATTATAATTGGGCTCTACTGAAATCAGTAGGTCTTAAGTTCACAGGAATTAACTTTTACATTTATTTCTATAGTATCTCTATATACCTAACTTGCTCTGGATCAAAACTATAATTTAAATAAAAAAGAACATTACAAAAAGATAGTGTTATGGTGGCATTGAATCTACATAATTGAAAACTATTTGTTCATAAAGCTAGTTGTTGCTTTTCCTCTTTTCTTTAAAAAAGGGTATCAATTTTGGGTTGTATATTCTGTATCTTACTACAATGAAGAGTCTTGAGACTAGTTCAAGATAAAACACCAGGTTTAAAAATAGATTAGCCTTCTGGTAACAGAAAACAGTCTTTGGACTTACCATTATACTTTCTAGGGCCAAATAACATCCCCTCTCTTCACTTCTCCTAGTTATTTTTTAATAGTTCCAACCATTCCATTGGACAAACAAAGCTTTCCTTTTGAATTGTTTTATTCCACTTCTTCAAATGGACTTTGAGAAAAATTGCTCAAACTTTTAGAAACAAAGAACCACTCTCCTTCTTCAAGTAAGAAAAAAAATCCAATAATTAGCTTTCTGATAAGGAAAAGAAAGTGACAAATCACAAGGAAGTGTTAACATTTAAATTGTTGCAAAAAGCAACTGCCAATTTTTCACTGTCAGTAATTTAAATCTACATAAATCACTGATATCCCTAAAATCTGGGCCACTGAGCAGTGACAGAATATCTAATCTAAAGAAAACAGGTTTCACACAGCAGAGTTTAGGAAAGATCTCTTGGACTAAAACTTCTGAGAATGAGACAATTAAGCAAAAACTAAGTTACACAGACCAATGGCCTGATTTAGTAAAAGGCAGTTTGCTATGCAAGTGTAGCTGTATAAGGTGAATGGACTTCTGCATGTGTATGTGTGCGTGTATTTTTTTCCAGGTTCCAACCCTAAACACAATCTGCTTGAAAATGTTACTGAAATCACTTCTGAGTAAAGATGCATAGTACTACACTTTCACTGTAGTTAACAGAAAGTTTGTTGTCATTCTATAAAAGTGACATATGCAACAAAATGTTGCAATATTTTCATACTGTCTAACAGAGCACTCCTCTTCTGAGTTCCAGCCAGCCATGTCTTTAGTTGAAACACTAGGCTGTTAGGGGCTCCAAAAAAAAACCACTTAATTCTTCTTTTTCCCAATTTTCCAGCCCCCCTCCATCCCAATTGAGACTCAATAGCCCACACCTTCTGTTATGCATTGAATATGCTCACTTTTCATTGGGCTCTTTTAGAAATAGATGCTCACTTGGGGTGGTGGGGTTTTAGAGCCTCCATATTGCTGCAAACCATGTGATTCCCCTCTTTCATCAAATGCCCTGTTTCAGCTCAGTTTCTTTCACTTAAGGTCTCTAACAAAGGAAGCAGTGCAATTATTTCAATACTACATCAAAACCTTTTCATGGATTTTAATATTGAAAAATGCAGCAGCTTTTGGTTAATTAAAGTATGTCAGCAGCAGGCTGACCAAAAATTCTGACAGAAAATAGCTGCCTTTGTATCCCCACTTCTCCAAAAGGAAATGGTTACTACCCAGATGAGACACTGTGCTAAGTGTGTTGTGTTATGAATGCACTAAAAAGAAACAGACAAATGAAGCCGTTATGCTATTTCCAAAAGCGGTGCAGGTGGAGTGAAAGCATTTCCATACGAACCTGGCTTTAAAAACTGGGCTGTCAAAAGAACAGTTAAATGTAACACAAAGTAAGAAACTGTCCAACCAACTAATGGTAATTTGTTTTTGTTTTCAATTCGTTTGCTTTGTTTTCAATTCACTGCTTGCAAGTAATGTACTTATTAAAGAAGAATGAAAGCATAAAATAAATACAAGACCAGCTGGGAGTTTTAGGAATGTTGTGGTTGACACAGTGAAAGGGGAAGGAGAAACAAACGTTAGAAGAGGGCATGGAGGAGAGAAAAAACCAAGGATGGTTATACACATTAGCACAACTTACCAAGCCACTCAAGAGGCTGTATGTGCTTCAACTTTTAAATTAAAGCAACAGCTTCTAGCTTGTAACCATCCCATGATTATAAAATAATATACCAACTTTTAGGTTTCATGCAACTCTTCACTGGGTAAAATGAACACTCAAATCAAAGAGGTACAATAGTTTCTACATGAAAGACTGCAGGTATGGCTGCTTTGCTAAGACTTCCGTAACGTAGCATACCCTGAGTGGTAGTCTGGCTAGTTTGATATCTGAGGGATGAGAAACAATGAGACAACATGTAAATACATAGTCCAGGTTAAACTGGTCCCTATGCCGCCCAAGAAAGACTGAGAGGAAGCACTGTCATCTCTTGAGTGGCTCCATAAAGAATGCTGACTGTGCATCAAGGACGACTAGGTGCTACAGAAGGTGATCCCATGCAAAAGAGGAGGCAAAAAGAACTAAAAAGGGGTGGGTGGGTGGGAATCCCAAAACAAGAACCTAGAGCTTACTGCATATGACACAATGAAGACAAGAGAGAAAAGCCCAAGAGTAGTGCTACATCATTCAGCGCTTCTAGAAAGCACAGTATTTATAGTGCTTGGCAACTTATGGGCTGCTGCTAAATGTCAGATTGGCAGCCCTGTCAAGTTACACACTTTGGATCTAGGGGAGTCCACAGATCGGTATAGAGAAGCAATGTGACAAAAAACAAGCCTCAGCAACTGACAATAACCTCTTCTTTTTCTCCCCCTCCTTCAGGAGCCTGGATTGAATTAATTGGCCAGCATTAACTTGCCTGCAATATTCAAGGCTCATAAGGCATTGTCTTTTCTATTTGCAGGCACTTCTCTAAAAAAGATAAAAACCAACTCTGCCTTACTCCTCAAGAATGGTTCTATACACAGTCCTCCCTCCACATTTGTGGGTTTGACCTTCACAAATTTGATTATTTGCAAGCATACTTGTGTCCCTGCAATTCGTCTCTTCCCATTCTCTTGCGTTTTCCCAGGCATGGAGAAAGGAGGCCAGCATGACTAGGAAAAAGGCAAAGGAATAGGGGGGAGGCACACACATGCATTCTCCCATCTGGAGCTCCCCTCTTCCATTCCCATGCATTTGGTCCTGGCAGGAGAACATGCACTGAGGCAAACTGCAAAGGAATGGGGGAAAGGCTTGCACAAGTCTTCCTTTCCCCTCCAGAGCTCCCTCCTTCCATTCCCACGCATTCTTCCCCAGGACTGAGAATGAGCGCTGAGGCAAAATGCAGGAGAAAGGGGGCAGCCCTGGAAGAGAATGGGAGGGGGAGTGTGGAAGAGGAGTTACTTATGGCTTTTCCACTTTTGCAAGGGTTCTGTGCCCCAAACCCTCACAAAAGTGAGGAGCTATTATATATGGGTCATATGTCTGCCCCATCCCCCTTTAAACTGATGCTGGCAGATCCTGAGATAATTAGGTTTCACATCAAGCACAGCCCTGTCTGAAGGAGAAGACTGCATAGAAATCAGCCTGTCACGGAAAGTCAAAGTAGTCACATGGTATAGCCCCATTCTTAAGAAATTTCCAAGTCAGGTTGGCCCTGAGCAAGGTGTGGAGTCTGCAGCTATACATCCAGTAACATATCACTTTCATTTTGTTGTCATTTCCTATCTGGACAGGAACTGGGTCTAACATTCTTCTCTTCAAGCAACAAACACTTCTTCTTCACAAAGGGTGTTTTCTAATTTTGTAATAATTGCTTCATTTGGGCACTTCAAATGTATTTTTTTATTTTACTATTTTTGTCTGATTCTCCCTCACTTGTGACATCACACAAGAGGTTGGCCAGAAATATTTAGAGATGAGTCAAAGTCCCAAAAATTCAAAGGTCTAATGGACATGGAGGAATCCATTCCCTCTATGGAATAACTGTTAAAAGGAAAGAGTTTTGGGCAGCAGGGTAACAACATAGGGGCTCTCCAAGCACTGTATGTGGCTCATGAAGCATTCATTCCAGTTGCATGAACTGCGGCAATGATTTATTTTTCAAGCTTGAAGCTAGATATCCTGTGAGAAACGTAGGATGCAGTAGGGATGGGATTTAAATATAAGCTTGATTTAAAAAGCATAGAAACAGCTGAAAAAAATGCATCTCCAGTTGGGCTGAAGAAGTTGACCTTTCCTATCTGGACACTAGCTGCTGGAGAATAATGTAAACTGCACTATGCTCTTAAACAGTGCTGTGATCTGTAGACTCCCAACCAGCCTTTATCACCCACCATCAAGCTCTATGTTGTAGCAATACAAGTCAGCATCCCCTCAAGTAGATAATGCTGCAGAGCCACTTTGTGAATTCAACTGTGTTCCCAAGCAAAGCCGTTCCCCAGAAAGGTTTCTATGAGTATCTATGTTTCCTCTTGGGCTTTATATAGCTTCTAGATCCAAGAGATTGCAACAGCTTTTTAGAAACTTAAATCGACTTATGTTTTAGAAGGCTTTACTTACTACCGTTAAGCCCTTATGGTAAATCCACTTTACATTTCCAGCTGAAAATTGGATTTTATTTTCTGTTGAAGAGAGAAAAACTAATTTTCAGCACTGAAAAGTAAAAGGCAATATTTGGTGTTATATTGCTTCCTGAAGGTGGGCAGAAATGCTTTAAGCCCTAATTTTGCAACAATTATGAGGTGTACAACTGCAATCTGAGCATATTTTAATACCAGGCCTTTGACAAAATTTCACTTTGGCTGATTTGTAGATCACAAACCAACTTACAGCTGTTCTATCCATGCTGAAAAAACAAGCTCCCCAAAACATTGTCCAGAACTGTTAAAGAGTCCATTTAGCATCTTCCTAATCAATATTCTAGCACTAAAGCAGCAAACCAGTACACATTTACTGGGAGCAAGTCCCACTGCACTCAGTGGTGGCTTACTTCTGAGAAAAAATGCACTCAGCTATATTATAAATTCACTTAAAAATAAAAAGGGTTATTTTATTATACAGTGATCTAACTCCACAGGCAATTTGTACACATAGTTAACTAGAATAAAACTATGAGTGATTTAAGACTTCTCACTTTTTAAAATACTTTTGAAAAATGGCTGATCTCTCAATGCAGTGCAAGTTTTAATGTCTTCTTTTGCCACTGGGCTCAGCACTCTGGTCAACTAACTACGATATACTCATTAATGAAGCTCAAAATTCCACCGTGTATTGATAACTTATCCTTTTTATTTCATTAGAGACTTTTGTCAGCCTGAAAGTTCCTTACCCCTAGTTTTACTGCAGTGAGGAACAAAGTTAGACACATATCATTTCTTCTCCTACTGGCCATCTGCTACAACTGCCAGCACCTCCAAACTGGAACAGGAAAACAAGTAGCCAGCAGCATCAAAGATTAGTGCATCTAAGACAATATGTGATTCCATCTCATTTGTTGCAGAAACCAAGCGTTAGTGCTATCATTGGCTACATTTTTAAATAATAATAATAATAATAATAATAATAATAATAATAATAATAATAATAATAATAATTTCTATCCCGCCTCTCCACAGCCTAGAGAAACAGCTACTGTAATCCTGTTTGGATTACTGTTATGTTCTGTATGTGAGCTGTCTTAGAAGATTGCTCAGAAACTTTGGTACCGTAGGTCAAAAATAATAATAATAATAATTACTATGATAATAATAATAATTACTATAATTATTATTATAGTAATAGTATAGTAATAATAATTACTATAATAATAATAATAACAACAACAACAACTATTATTATTATTATTATCATCATCATCATCATCATCATCATCATCATCATCATCATCATCATCATCATCATCCCGCCTCTCCCAGTGGCTGTAGCCAGATTGTTAAATGTGGCTGACTACAGGGGGCATAAAACTCCATTGTTGCAACAGCTCCACCAGCTGCCAAAACAGGGCACAATTTCAAGTACTGGTTATGACCTATAAAGCCATATTTGGCTTTGGTCTAGGCTATATAGCAGAGTATATCTCCATATGACCCTGTCCCATGTTCTGCAGAGATTTTTCTCTCTGTATCACCAAATTCACAACTACATCTGGTGGAAAATGGGAACAAGGTCTTCTTGTTGACAGCACCCAGTCTCTAAAACTCCCTTCATATGACTTCCTAACATCTTCACTGTTATTGTCCTTAGGCAGCTGAAGATATTTTTGTTTGGGCAGGCCTTTGAGAAGTGATTTGTTCACAGGGAAAGGGAGGCGCTGCATAATAATGTCCTGTATTGTCTATATTTGTTATTTTTCTTTTTAATGAGCATGATTTTAATTGCATTTAATTCCACTGACAGTTTAATTATATTTTAACTTTTGTTTGATGTGTACAGTACTTTTAGTTGTATCTGCTTTAACTATTGTAAGAAGCCTTGAATCTAATAAGCTTCAAAGCTGGGGAAATATGGGGTCGAAATAAAGAAATAAATATTGTTGAGAGAACTGAAAATACTGGCTGAAGTAACAATACACAAGATACTGTTACAAAGTACACATTAAACTATGGTAACCCAGATAAAGCCAAGATCTTCTTTCCTGCTCTAATAAAGCTAGTACTAAAAACACCCTCACCCGCACCAAAAAGATACCATACTCTGATCAGTCACTTGACCAAATCTCTTCTGTCAGATCAAATGCTTAATTGTAGCTGAACTATTCAGAAAATTATATAAGACCCACTCACCTTTGCAATGCTTTTAGACTAAGGAAGTATAGAAAATTATATAATTGCAGCCCTAGCTCCTTTTCCCAGCTAAGCTCTGATATTTGAAAAAATCCAGCTGCTGACAAACAAAGAGAATGGCCTGGATCTAGATTAAGTTCCTACTAAAATTAATGTGGCTTTTTCAGGCATAACTACCATCTAAATTTATTTTAAAGGAATCTAAATTCTAATCTGGCACCAAGCAATTATGAGAACAAGAAGTACAGGTTGTTGCAAAAAAAAAAAAAAACCCTCCATCAAGGCTAAAGCATTTCGCACACTGAAAGGACCGCATATTGCTTGTAAAACCTTTATTCATAGAAAGGAGAGTTTTGAACTCAAAGCACAATTTTAAGCTTTGAGACATGTTGCTTACAGAATCTTCAATAAATCTATGGGTGTGACTCAAAATTTTAGGCTCCTAAGATTCTGGCACAATTGCCGTATACACTGTTCACACCTCAACAAAGCAGCCTTGTCAGATTAAGTGGGACCTTCCTATTATTGGCTATGTCAGGCGACAAAGCTGTACTCATGACACAAGAAGCAGGGCTGCTGTGGATCACAGGCAACTGTCCTGGTACTAACATCTCCAGCATGGCACACAATACTGCTTCAATGTTACCTATTCCGTGACATTTGCACAGAGGGAAGCTGGCTTTGCATTTCAATTAAAGTGTGTCTGTATGTCTCTCTGTGTACGTGCAAAAACAAGACTGAGTAATTCAGCAAAATCAAGTGCAGCTGCATCACCCTGACCCTTCCCACCCCCTCTGCAGCATTATTTCATGTGTCATCAATGACCGCCATGCCTAAGTCTAGCATCATGCCAGCACAATAAGACAGTAAGATACTGAATGCAGTGTTCACTGGACCAGAAGAACAGAAATAAGAGATGGGGGAGGGAAGAGGAGTAAGGAGAAGGAGAGGAAACCCTAGAAAAGAAATTAAAAATGCAGACCGTGCAAATACAAACCAGGTCATGGCTGCTTAGCTAATTTGGGCCAACTGCTGTGGAAGAAAAAATGTCGAACACCCCAAGTTGTGTAAATTTCTGTGAACATCTCAACACGCACACAAATACGCACACACAGACACCAATCTACTACACAGGAAAGCAAATATATGTGTATATATATTGCTTCTTTTCTAATGCTAGTGTTTTCTAAAAGCATTCACAAATGCAATGGTACTGGGAACAGTCTACAGTCAGTAGTCTCTAGGTCAAGCATTAACAGGGCTGGATTAACTTCACAGCTGAGACTACTGCCAAGCAGGGGAAAGCTATGTAGTCTAATGATGGAAGACTTACTTTGTGTGGAGAGCAAGCTCAATCAGAAACACAGTGGGCATTTCTCTAACAAGGGCCAAAGGAGCGTGTGTAGTGTTCTGAAAAGCATTTGGCCATCTCAAGATAACCGGACAGCACTACTGCTAGCAATGACAGCATCTTCCCCTGTCGTTCTGGTATTATCACCAGGCAAAGGTCTATACCCCCACCCCTCTGCCCTAAAAGCAAGCTTATGTATTCTGACTTTGCAATAGTGGAGAACATGAGCAAAATATACTATTCTAAGGGATCCTTAAGTTTCCAAGACTGTTTAAAAAATTTAGGACCTAGTTGAGCTGCTTCGCATGTGGTAATAAAGCAATGGCTTACACATACATTCCTTCAATTTGGGTGTAACAGCGACAGCCTAACAGCACAGTAGGACTCTGCTAAGATTCTTGGTGCTGGATTAGTTCAGATTTATGCAACGTACAAGGAGAGTCTGTTTATCTTCTAAACTGCTACTTCAGGGGGCCCTCACCCATACTGGACACCATGAACAACTGGTGCAAAACAACTACAAGTGCCAAGCTTTCTTATAGTCTTGCAGGTGTCGTAAGTGTGGCCATGATGAAAAATTGGAATGGCTCAGAGACTGCTTCTAAGAACAGAAAATCAAAAGGGCAGGAAACACTATGAATGCTCAAGAATACAGGTCAAGGAAGGATGTGGCATACAACTCCAAACACAAAACAAAACAGAAAATGTTTAAAGGTTGACTGCATCGTTTAATCCAGATGTGGGCAACTGTCATGGCTTGGAGAGATTCACTGCCCCCCATGGAGGACTGCGCCACCACTTTTTTTTTCAAAAAATATCCCTTATTTGATGCTCCCTTGTCAACATTTGTTTACTTCCTAGTTTTAAAGAGGGTTCTCCTGGACCTAAAACAGCCCAGAGGATCAAAATATGGCAAAACTGCTCATCCCATACTGGCATGGAGGAGGAATTTTTTCAGCTAAGGACACTGCAGGACCTTGTAGGTCTCAAAAATGGCTGTGGGGACAGTGTGCATCTGACAGCTAGCGCTTTGCCAACTCTTGCTTTAATCCAGTCCTGAAAATGCTCTCTTACTCTCTCCACATATGCGTTTTGTTTTCATTTCCACAGCCTCTTCCAAAACACTGTCAGTATCCATCTCATTTCCTTTTGAATTGCTACACCAATGAGATTACAGCCAATGCAAATATTAAGTGTTGTATCACAAAGACATATTTAGGCTGCAGAAATTACTGTTACTCAGTATTGGGGAGAACAAGCTTAGGTGTATCATGAGGAGAGTTCAAAAACCTGGCATGCTTAAAATGAAATGCAAATGGGAAAGTGAGAAAAAAGTAACTCTTCTCTCTCCTGTTCTTTTATGACTGCTATAGGTAGCTTTTTTAAAAAAAGTCTTATGTCTGCCATTTATTTATACTAAATTCTTCTGAATAATGCCATTTTTGTTTTGTTTTCTCCATCCCTGGACCAAGGACGATCTGAACTAAAGAGGATCAAATATATTTTACCATTCATTTCCCATCAAATCTATAAACTAAAAAAGATGTATTCAATATTTGGCAACATGAGCTGCTATAAACAATTTTAAATAATTAAGAGATTTTCTTCTTTGTTATTTAAAAAAAATCTGAGATTAGATAATTAGTGACTTGCCTCACTTTAACATTAATGAAATTCATGCAAATATATTATCACATACCCTTCAGTTTATTCTAAAAACATATTCAGACTTGGCTAGTGGAGGTGTCAGAGAATAGGTGAGCGCTATCTGGCCTGCCGGAGCTTGAGAATAAAAAGTGATTTCTTACCGATTCTATAGGCTTGTCTAAAGATGCCTGCTCAATCTCCAGATGGCCTTCTTCATACTGATCAAAGTGATTACCCTGCAAGAGAAAAACCAAATGTTACTTCTTCTATGGGGCAGAAACAATTCTTAACGCTAAAATGTCCATGAACAATTAAAACTCTTGGTTTCCTGGCTATTTAGAAACCCACCCCCACCCGATCATATTATATTTTTATATCTGCTCTACCTTGTCAAGATTTGTTATTTTTCATACTACTGCTTTCAAAGGAAAAATTATTTGAGGATGGGGCTCCTAAATATTTTTAGGATCATTCCAAATACTCATTATAAGCCAGTTTTCATTAAACCACTATCAAGTCAGAATTCATCACATATTCATTAACACTTTCTTTTCCTGGCTTTGTATGTTTGTGTACCTTCAAGTTACCTGTCGACTTCTGATGACTCCAAGAATTTCATATGGTTTTCTTAGGCATGGAATTCTCAGAGGTGATTTTGCCAGCTCCTTCCCTGGAAATATACCCTACAGCACCTGGTACTCATTGCTGGTCTCCCATTTAAGTACTACCCAGAGCTGACCCTGCCTAGCTTCCAAAATCAGACAGGATCTGGTGCCTTTAGGTTATTACTGAATATTAAATATTCTATGATCATCTTCAGTTCACATCAAGTCACTCAACAACATTAACTGGCCAAAATAGCAATAAACAGATCAATATTCACTAAAGGTGTACCATAAATTCAACCTGGTTATATTATTTCCTGATAATGGCTCTTCCAGAAAGCAGACAAATTTAGTACTTTTAATATATGAAGTTCTGCTAATTCTTCAAGCATTAAATGGAGAGGTCTGCAGAATCCAAAGGTTACATATTCATTCACTCATTCATTCATACAATCATTCCTGTTCAATCCAAAATCCCCACGTCAGTTTTTTAACAGACCAACAACTCACATACTGTTTGAATTTAAAAAAAACCACCAGTTGCTCTAGCCATCTAAGCAATTACAAGTTAAGGAAAGAATCTTGTGCCCTCTGGATCTCAGTGTTTATATATTTTTTCCTTTTTTAAAAACAATGAAGGCAATGAGTTTTCTAGCATTAGTGCTAGAAATGCTGGGGAAATATGTGGACCACACTTAGGGCAAATGTTGCAGAAGGTAAGGATGGAGAACCCATACAGACCACCTATATTTGATTTCCAGACTAATCCCAATTCCCATATTTGCTAGTCCATGCTTAAGATGTGCAGATATTTCCAAATCCTGGATAAAGAAAACTTCAAAAAAATTCAAATTTATATTTCTAGCTCATTATTTCAAACTATACCATGAATGGGCAATTATGGCCCTCCAGATATTTGTGGCCTACAATTCCATCACTCTTGGCTAGCATAACCAATGCTGAGGAATCACAGAAGCTAAAGTCTAAAATCTGGAGGAACAGAGTTGCTCATTCCCAGTTTATCAAGTCTGTATTCTTATTTCATAACCAACCTAAGAGTTATAAACAGGAGATGATCCTTGCACATTTAGTGGTCTTTGGTGAGGGGCTGGAGGTGTGGTACCCAATGATTACAATACATGTGTATGTGTGCAAGCGCATGTGACTCAGTGAAGCAATATGCAATAATATGAAGCATACAGTGTGCCCTCCATATATGTGGGGGTTCCCTTTCAGGAACCCTTGTGTAAAACAAAAAAATGTGAATGCTCCCTCCCATTATCATCAACGGATGCAACATGCGTGGACCCATTGCCATTAATTGGACACAAGGCTTTGTGTGCCCTCACATTTGTGTGTGCTGAGGTCACATCAGCAGAGGGCACACTGTACTGCCTTGGTTTATGTCTTACAAAGTAGGGGCATGATTATAAAAGCTCATGGTAAAAAAATCTACTGAGTGTATGACATCTCTTCCTGATTCTGTTATTGTTCAACATTTAAGATGACTGAATTTATTAAACAGGAAAACAGCAAAAGTTTAAAAGCAAGGAGGGAAGCATTATTATTCAGAACCTTGTAAGTTTATCAATCCCAGTTGCAAGATTTCTCCATTAACAGCCTTCAGTCATTTGCTATTAATGACCAGGCTCACATCTGCATGACTGGTCTTAATTAATGGAAAAACTAGTTTGAGGATCAAAGACTATTACAAACTATTAAGAGCTAGAACGCTAGAAGGACATTTAAGAACTGAAGCAAGTGACATGGATACCAGAACAGTCTGAATTCTATTTTAAGAAGTTACATTATGCATGTTTAAGATGCCACAGAAAGCTAATAAGACAGATGATTAGCTACTTCCCTGGGAAAAATGAGAATTTGCTCAAAAGTGAGACCTTATTCTCTTCTTTTTATATAATTATATTCTTTATTTAATCATTAATAAAAGAAAAAACAGAAAAAAGAAAGAAAAAATAAAATTATCTGCTTCACAGATAATTTAAAAAGCATAGACAGCTATACACAGCAATCCCGAATGCGGGAAAGAAAGAAAAAGAAAAGCAATAACAATCAATTAAAAATTAAAAATAAAATACGTAACATATAGATCGATGTATGATAATGTGAAATCAGAGGGAATCGTAGCATTAATAATAAACCATTCTTTTCAGAATTTGAATGTTTACAATTACCTTTGTTTAGTTATATGTTATAGCAACTCATGGTTCTGATTCCCTCTGATTTACCTTTCTTAAACAACTCTACATTTAGCACTTCCATACATCCCCATAGTTCAGTTTATAATCATCATTTATACCATTCTTCACTTTACTTTCTTAAATAATTTCTATTAATCTTGTACCAGACAACAGTATCTTCTGCTTATGGAATGTCTGCCATTCAAACGTTAGATTACCTTTCTAATATTTCTTATAATCCATATTCTAATCTATATAACATTTCCTCATTACATTAGAAAATTTGGATTTTATCTGACTGATCTATTTTATTTAAGTATAGTATAATCTGAGATCTCATTCTCTTTTAACACTTATACTGTGGTTGACTCTTTACGAATAGATGGGAGACAAAGCTATCTCTACATGCAACCATCACGGATTCCTGTTTCCCACAATGTTGTTCTTTCTCCCAGATTTATGATGTCAGCAGCTATTAGTCTGTGCTGTGGAAACACAGATACAATGCAACTGGCAGTTTGCCCATCCCATCTCTGTCTTTTTGAGATAACAAGAGGAAAGAAAGTCAGAGAAACTCAAGGCAAAAAGAAGCAGGATTAATATTCTGTGAATTTTTATTTTCAAAGTTGGAAACTAAGAAATTACTCTTTACAGACTAATGGTAGTAGCAGCTCTTCAGGCAGGAACCCTTACAGCCCTACCTGGAGATGTCAATGACTGAATCTGGGACTTTCCACAAACAAAGAACATGTTGCCACCACTGAGCTAGACCAAGCACATATTTCACCTCCTCAAACTGGATTATTTGACACTAGAAAGGACAGGGGGAGAAGTAACCCAGAAACTTTGACATGCCATTCACATTCTATCACATTATGCCTTATACATTAAATTAGGGGTCAGAACTGTATGGGGTACCTGTAGCCCAGTGGAATCCGATGCAACCCTCAGGCTCCCCAGATAACTCCCCTCCATTGTTTGACCCAAAAACATAATTTTGGGCTGGAAATGACATCTAAGAGGCAGAGTTTAGCATTTAATTGCTGTTTCAGGGGGACACCCTACCACAGCTCATAACTTGGGAGGGGGTAACAGGGAGTGCCCAAAAGTAATTTTCTGCTGCAAAATAAATAATATAAAAAAATTAAATTAATATGACATTGCGTGATCCATGCAGGGTTTGCAGTACCAGAAAATGACCCTGGACACTCTACATAGGCCCACCCTTAGGTTCATGGTTTAAGCAGGCGTGTATTTATTTCCAATCAAATCATGCCTAAAACAAATTCTGCTTCTACATGAAGATGAGCCAACTATCTTTATAGATATGGAAAGGAAGTGAAGCACAAAGGATGCAAATGAAGCAACTGAATTTGCAGATGTCTGATGAAACATTTAGAATCTGTGATCTGATGGAGAGTGAGGCAGGTTTTCTTGGGGAAAAAAATGAATCAGAAAAAAAATTCTACTAATATAAATTATTGGAAGCTAGATTTAATATGACTGATGTGCATTTGATATAATGTCATGTTTACTATCTGTTAATTTGTATACAAACAGTATAAATCACTAGTTTTTTTTCTTCTAATGCTCAAAGATGTGTTTTTAATCTAGAATTCATCATGTCCAAGAGAACTTCCACTATCTCGTACAGACTTCCTGCAGAAGATATAAGACATGAGCCAACAGTCAGTTTCAAAACATGCCGAGCATCTTTTTGTTTACTGGAGCACTTGGTGATTTTACAGTCATCTGTTAAAAGTTCTATGTTATTTTTCATCACTATTTATGATGGTGAATCTACGATTTTGTTATTTCTGTACATGGTATTTGGAATGTTTGTATTTTTACATTATTGTTTTTGTGCTTGAAAATGAAATACGATATATCAATACTGAAAATAAAAAATATATAAATATGACTCCAACATTTAATTACGAAGTATATGATTGCAATGCTTATAAAAACTTTAAAACATGATAACTCATTCTTCTTGACTTGAAGATGGGGCAAAAGTCATTAAATGAGACATATGCATGTCAGAAAAGCAGGGTTGTCACACCTAGCGAGATTGCTCATTGCCTTCGAATTCTAGAATGCTTGGGAATTTAATAAAAAGCACAATATCTCAAAAAATGAAGAACTTCTTACTGAGTGATGATAAGAAGCAATGGGTACAAAAATTAGCAGAATAAATCAGAGGTTGACAATAGGGAGCAAGGCAAGATCTATGTCGTAGATATTCACTCAAGGCCAGGAACTTAACACAATGCAAAATCGCTGAGACTGAGCAAAGTTCTACAGTGAGCATAGTTGACTTTTTATTACTACCTGGTACTTGTACACATGTTCCCCTCCCATTAGCTGACATACGGAGGAAATTAAGCAATAAGAGCAAAATAAGAGCAAAGAACAACATCTTATACAAAGCTAAGAAAGTGGCAAAAAGCAATATTCTCCCCACATGTTAAATGTAGGTAATTGATAAGTTCTGCGTTGGGCTATGAATCATGTGCTCTGCCAGATGTTCTCCACAACTGGTTAAGCTATCTAGGTCTGCTGGGACCTGTAGCCCAATAACATCTGGCAGGTTACAGGACTCTCATTTCTGCTCTATGTACACAGCTGGCACTGGCACTTTAAAATTGGGATCAGGCAATGTGAAACAGTCTGATGGTGCTAACTGATCTGCAGGAGACAGAGTTGAGCAAAAAATTTTCCAGTTGACTGGAAGCAGTAGCCAAAAGCTCCAACACAGTTACTATACGTTACTACGCACATTGTGAGAATAGCACTGTTTGTGCTGAGTCAAATTCAGTGGCTCTGCTGGTCTGATCACCACTTCTAATTACCAAAAGTGAAAATAATAGAATTCTCTAAGGTTTCAAAAATAAACTAAACACAACCTGTTTTCTACTTACTGGTGCAAACATACTGTGCAAATTCAGGCACTGTGGCACAAATGCTGTATGCAGCTTTGGCTCTAAATAGACAAAAATAATCCTGAAACCATAAATGTCTGGCTACTAAATTCAGTCTTCCACCAAATAATCTAGCTAACAAAAAAGCTTAAACTTGCAATGTAGAATCATTCCTGATTTCTGACAGAATTATACCAGAAAGGCAAGCAGTATAACATAAGCCACACAAGTCTGGTAATCACCACATAAGTCTACACATATGCCAAAATAAGGCACCTCAGAGACTTGGAAAGAGAAGTGGAAGTGGAGTGCTACTGAGGAAACGGGCACAAATGTTTTTATTAATTCACCTCTCCTTCACAGAAACAGATTTCATGCCAGTTAGGTATTCTTCCCTCTGGTCTGATATGAAGATTAGCAGAAACTCCTGAAGCAGGAGGGGCAGGGAAGTGGCATTAAAGATTTCTACCTTCCTGCAAGAGTATCAATACATTTTTCTAACAGGAAGATATAACCATATATTTGCCTGTGTCTACACATACACACACGCTCAAAAATATACAATTATCTCTTTAAGGGCATGTCTCAAATGGATTTTCTGCCTGGGCTGAATAAATATTTCAAATTCCTAAGTATCGGAATCAAGACAGGAGGCTAAAAGGTTCAGACACCTGAGATCTTTCCAGTGCTGTCTCGCACAGTATACCACCACAGAATAACTGTACAGGGAAAGAACAGCAACTTGTTCTTATAGTGTGCCACTGCACTTAGGTGTGAAAAACTAAATGTGTGGCCTGCGTTGCTCACAGGCTCTGATGCACTGGCTAATGGGGATCAGGAGAGACTGCAGATATGGACTCAGAGATAACAAAGCTTTAAACTGTACTCTTGAGCTCCCCCATTAGAAAGATCCAAGCAAACTGAATCATATTTTGCAACCAAAAAAAGTGTAGCACTGAAACCCAGCCCCTCTAATAATTTTTGCATTAGTTTTTAGAGAACTCTTTTAGCAACAGCATATTTCTCATATAAGTTATGAATACTACTCAACAGCCAGTTGAAGTAAGATGCTACATTGACTTAGCTTCTTCAAGCAACATCAGCCATCTTGCTTTCCATTTGTCTACTAGTGTCAACAAAAGGAGAGCACATGACTTAAGCATGCCCTTCTCTGATAAGGCAGGAAAAGGAACTCCAGGAATAACCCAGTTTCTTTAATCTTAAAGTATGATACTTGTTCAGCATCAACACAGCACTAGCAAAGACACCAGTTAGGACCCAAAGATCCATGGAACTAGTTCTGGGAGCTCAAAAAGGCTTTAGACTTACTTTTGTGTGAATGGCAGCTGTGTAGCAAAGGACCCTGAACCCAAGGTGAAGAGGCTCATTAAGGCAACTTATTAAAAGAGATGGTATAGAAGGGAGGGGTCAGCTACTAAAAAAATTACCGGTAATACTTCTACAGAAAACCCTTTCATGAGCCTAAGCAGCAATTTGGGGAACCAGCGCACTGTAGTGGTCTGAATGTTTTGACTACAACTTTGGAGACCAGAGTTCAAATCCCCACTTGCTCATGGAAACCCACTCTCAGCCACAGAGGAAGGCAAAGGCAAATCCCCTCTGAATAAATCTTGCCAAGAAAAATACCTGGTAGGGTCACCTTAGGGCCACCATAAGTCAGAAACAACTTGAAGGCACACAACAAAGAAATAGCTCTTTGAACCTTGGCATCTGCCAGCCCGTAAATGACACACACACCCTCTAGAAGAAGCAGCTGGTGCAATGGATGTACTGGGCCTTTTGAATGCCACTCCTAACCTGATTACTTTAAGATAGGTGTATGTACCATTATTACCTTTCTAGGATATTTCAGTATCTGGGTATATTTATTTCAATTCAGCAAACGCAATCCAGGGGGCTGCTTGGGGATCAAATGAAAACCTTATAGCCTTCCTTTCTATTTATATTTATTTAGCGGGATCTAATAATTTACTACATGACTACTGAATTTACAAAATGACACAGGACTTTTCCAAAGGAAAGTTTTTCCTCAAGAAAGAATTCTGCATTATTTTTCTGGGGAAAAAACAGAGTTCTCTGTCCACATTTGCAGGGTTCACTTCTGCAAATTCGATTATTCACAAGGTGTCCACTTGCCCCCTTTTCCTCCTCCCATTCCCTGGCTTGGGCCAGGGCAGGAGGGTGCAGGGAGGGCGATCCCTGTTCCTCGATCCCCTGTTCCTTGTGCTCCTTCTGCCACCGCCATTGCCTGTGTGGGTGTGCCCTGGGCTGGAGACATAAGGTGAGGAGTGGGTGATCGTCGGTTCCCACACTCCTTCTGCTGCTGCTGCCTATGCAAATGCTATCTGGGCTGACGGCAGAAGGTGTGGAGTGGGAGTATCGCCTGTTCCCTGTGCTCCTTCTTCCCCCACCACCTGTGCAGGCATGCCCTGGGCTGGCAGCAGAAGGTGCGGTTGGGGGGAGGTGCAGGAGAAAGCCAGCGGGGAAAGAGTTTCTCCACTTGGCTTTCTCTTTGCCCTCATACTGCACCCCCCACCCACTCCTCCCCTGCTCGGCTCTCTCCTGCACCATCCCCCCACCCACATAATTACAATCATGCGGGTTGGGCAGGAGAAAGCTAAACAGGGAAACTCTTTCCCTACTTGGCTCTCTCCTGCACCCCCCCCCCAATCACGCAGGTGTGGGCAAGAAGAAAGCCAAGTGGAAAACTTTTTCCCCACGTGACTCTCTCCTGCATCCCTCCATGATCATTCATGTTGGGCCAGGAGAAAGCCAGAAAAAAAGTGTTTCCCTGCTTGGCTTCCTCCTGTTCCCTCCTCACCTGCACAATCACGATTATGCAGGTTGGGCAGAAGAAAGCCAAAAGGGGAAACTGTTTCCCTGCTTGGCTCTCCCCTGCACTCCTCACCCGTGCAATCGTGAGGGTGAGGAGAAAGCCAAGCAGGGAATTATTTCCCTTCCCTTCTCTTCTGCACCTCCCCACCTGCGCCACCGTGATTCTGCAATTAGGGGCCCGGGTTATTTGTTTTTCTTCGGAGGTTCTTTTTCCCTATCCTCCATGAAAGTGAAGGGTCTACTGTAATGGGATTCTGTTATAACAATGAGATTCTATTATAACAGGGAAACATTCACAGTTGTCCCACACAGCTCTGGATACCGGAGCAAAGAGAGGAATACAATGCAGCCAGCTGCATTCAGTAACATTCCTGTCATTGGCCAGGGCTCAGCTTCCCCAGGTGAACAGCAGCTGCAAAGGAGGACATGCAAGTGCACCAGGAGCTGACCAAGCTGGCATGAGAGCTAGCTGGCTCCAGCCTTCTTAAGGAAGACACAGGGCCATAGCTTGATGCCAGAAACAACTTGTGTGTTGCTGGTCTTCTCTGACCCTGGACTATCTGACCATCTTGCCTGCTGGATTCCTGGACCTTTGGATTGTTCCTGGATGATGTTTCTTTCCTCTATGAACAGGCAAGCTGTACTGACTGTTAGTGCCTCTGTTTGACTGTGAATGGCCTCCTACTAAACCTGCATTCTGTTGCTTGGCACAGACAGCCAGTGTCTATGATAACTCATTTGAAAAAAAATGGTCACTCACACAACAGGCTACAACAACTCTGAGATCCCTGAACAATACTTTATCCATTGTGGCTACTGGGGGCACACCCATTATACTTGTATGATGTGAGGATGCCTATCTCCTGTATGTATTTGTGTGTGTGCGTGTGTAAAACCACAACTATCACTACACAAACACCTGGGTAACTGTGATATCACGTAAAGTATGAATTGGTCCCAAGATACTGAAGGAGAGAGCTTTGTCTGCAGTGGGGAGGTATAATACTTGTACAGACAATATGCTTGTTCATGGTTTGAGGTAGGTTAATCATTTAGGAGGAATCTGCACATATTTTACAATACACTAGGCTTACTAGTCTTTGAGTGTGATTTGACACTTCCAAAAATTTGAATTGTACAATCTGATCTTTCCAGATCACAATATGATCCAAACTGCACAGTATGATCTATCTGTACCTATACTAGAAGAATGAAACTTCTATGTTCAATTGCTAAAAAGAATATAGCCATTTTATTTTCTCTTCTATAAGTTGCATGATATTTTAACTGATAATCTGCAAGTGATAAGAAGCAGTTTAAAGATTTTTAAAAGTCAACCAAAGAAAACGTCAATTTTAAAAGGATGGTTTCTATAACATTTTTTTTCACAAATACTGAAAATACTATAGCTATCCGCTTTAGGACAATTTTATATTTCTAGACAATACCAAAGACAGAGTAGGTACACCAATTTGAAGCTGAATAACAAGACAATGATAGGACTGGGGGAGAGATTACTGGATGCTCAATAAAAGTCACATGGGATTTGTCCCTGAGCCTGTATTACCAGTACTTCCTGAACACTCTAATATGCTGGCTCACAATTTGGGAAGTATGGGTATTCAAAGAGTACTATGATCTTGTAAACTCACAAAAACATCCCTCCACAGTGCACATAGCCCATTGCAGCTTTACATGATTCATTATAGTGGCTTTGCTAGGGTGGCAATTCTCCCAAGACTTCATGTTGACCATATCAGTCTACTTCTCCTACTGCAAACATAGGGAAAAACAAAATAAATTTAATGGTCTCTGAGGAGGCTGTCTACTAAATCTCTGCAGGAACCACTGCTCTAATCATACATGCTAGGCAGGAAGGCTGCTCAGAAAACCAAACTAGTGGACTGACAGTATCTCCCATTCTACTTCTTACGCTAAGCTTCTGAGATGAAGCACCCAACTACCTACCCCTTAAGTTAAATCCCACTGCCCAAGAGTGGGCACTCTGCAAAGCACTGGCCTAAATTCTAAGCTGCTTTGAATCCCATCTTGGGAGAAAGCTGGGATAAATTAAACAAACAAATAAACAAATTAAATAAATAAAAAGTCCTAGCTACCCATCATCTTAATTTTTCCAGAGTGCTTCTAGGGCTATATAGAATCTCATGTGTCCTTAGAGGGACTCTGGGGAAATTAAGATGAGGTAGCTGGAGCCTAGACTAGCACACTGCTTTTCTGTGTGTCCAGCTGTCCTGAAAAAGAAGAAAACTCTTACACAGAAGAAAGATGTAGAGGTCTGTGGGGAGAGCAATACTTTTTCTTTTTTTCAAAGTCCACAGGCCTCAAACATTTACTGACAGCTATCTGAGGACTCCATGGAACTTACTCCCTGTGAAAAGAAGATTCCAAACCAAAACAGGACTTTGACAGGAATCCTAAGAAACAAATCAGTTAGAATCATTTCCATATTCATGAAATCATAAGACCCCACTAGCATAAACCACCCCAGCTTGTTCCATAAAAGCAATGGCCGCTAAAAATAAGACCATGCATCCAGCTAGCTCAGGCAAGCAAATCAAGCCATATACTGACACTGGTACTCATGGCCTCCATTACATCTACCTTCAGTTAGGAGGTAGCATTGGCCTAAAAGCATGATTTGCCTCTTGTACGTGAAGTCTTAGGTTTAATTAGCAGGAACACCTATACAATGCTGAAAGGGAGAAAGAACCACACTTTTGATCAGAATCTGGGACTAAGGAATCCACAGAATGTAGATCCACAGAACATGAGGCCATTGAATCTATCAGCTTGTCACTGTGAGGCTGGTGTTAGGGTGGGGTGGGGACAGACTGAAGCCTGCAAATGTTGTATTCATTCAGGAAGGAATGTAGCTCTGTAGTAGAGTACATGCTTTGCATAAAAAAGCTCTCAGGTTCAATCCACTGACCAATCATCTGCCTTGAGGTGTGTGTAGCCTCCCAGTCTCCTGACACCCCCCTTACTTCTTACTAACTCCTTGGTAGCTATGTGTGTATGTACCTTCAAGCTGACAGTCAACCTTATGAATGTCACAGGATTTTCTTAGGCAAGGAATGCTCAGAAGGAGTTTTGCCAGTTCCTTCCTCTGAACTACAGCACCTATATTCACTGGTGATCTTCCATCCAAGTACTAACGAGGGCTGACCCTACTTAGCTTCCAATATCAGACAAGATATGGTGCCTTTAGGATAGTTAGGCCCCATATCACAGCCCCCCCAAAAAGGAACATGGTAGCCTTGTTCTGATTGAGTCAGAACACAGATAACAGCAATTGGTAGGGAGAAACCCTATTATGACACACTGAAAAGTAATGAAACTACAGCCCTAACCATCACAGGTAAAAAAGTAACACCATTCCAGCTTGTTAAAGGTACAGTTGCCAAAGCAACTTGTTACAAGTAACACAAGTAACACACTGGAAGATCTACTTGATACATGGCTTTCTTATAAATACTTTTTCCAAATTACTCCTTGTATTCACATTTCCAAAAAAAAACTGTCCTATCTATTTTCACTGCCACAGTAGGTCCTGGAGGTGTTTGGAACCTATTCTACATCTAGCATATTTAAAGCATTTTGACCCCACTCTTCAAGTGAAAAGGCTTCCAGAGGTCTTTGGGGTTCACATAAGACCTTCTATATTCTATTATACTCTAAGACCACCACCACAGGGCAAATTTTGTTCTCTTTTATTATATATGAAGTATTCTGTAAAGAAGCTTTAAATCACAATGTAAATCACTTCTCTGAATGACTCCATTTTAATTATTAATCACTAGTGAGAAAGATTCTATTTAATCATTTTTAGTAAAAGTATACTGTTGTTAAATATAACCTAAATACATATGCAGATGTAGATTCCATCAGAAAGTAACAATGCAATTATTCCGAATTGTTCTCAGATTAATTTTCAATGAATCAAAAAATGGGATCCCATGCTATAACCTTGTTTTGATCTTTGTCATCTCCCCAAGCTATTCACGGGCCTTCTCTATCTTTCTACTCAGAGGCAAGGCTAAGAGAGCAAGAGTGAGAGCACTTCATGTACACCACCTGCAGAACAGGACTGATCAGATTATTTCCCATTTCTATAAACTGCTATTAATATATCCACAGAATATAATTCATACAAGTAACATTTCTATATCTTTACCTATCTCTTTCTTAAACTAACTGCTTTAAGAAAAATCTGAAATTTTAAATTAGAACAAGCTAATTTTTTATTTCTTAAAAAAAGCATATCTTTTTATTAGCCCTGAACTCCAGGGAACATGAAAACTGGAAGTGACATTTTAACGCTGTTAAAATTAATTGGTCAACCAGGCTATACATTACAGTACAGGTATAATATTGTTTTATTCTTGCACTTCTCCCAGTGTACATATAATCCCCCATAACCAGCATTCTGGACTGATGCTTGTAGGTAACACCAGTAGCACATGGACAACAATAAAGGCATCCACGGGCAGGAGTACACTCATGGAACAAATGAGTAGGAGGCTAATAGTTTCAACAACCCCTTTTCAACTACAGAGAAGCACTTCTCCAGGGTATTCTGAAAAGCAGAACTGCACGCAGTTGTAGCATAATGTGCAACTTGCCCCTAAAATGATATCTTGCTGTAAGCAGATTTCCAGGGCCACAAAACTATATTTTTTCAGTCACAGAAAGAGGACTGTAATGCATTACAGAGGAGTTGATGGCTTGACATGAGGTATATACAACATTTTATTCCATTTAGTCAGATTTTTTTTAAAAAAACTAGTTTTAAATAATTACTGGAAAATTACTAAAATTATTTAAAAACAAAAAATAATTCTGCTTTTAAAAGTAAGCTCATTCACAGTGAAATCTGGTTTTAAACACAAATGTTAAACTCTAAATGTGTCTTTACACTATGTTAATTATATCATGACCTTTTTTTCATAAAAAAAAAGCTATGTGGAACTGTATTTCCCTTCTGAAGTCAAGCACTTTTGCAAGTGATACAATAGGTCATGTGTTGTATTGATTATCTTGCCAAAATATGAATGCTCATGACTGTCAGCCAAAAAGACTGGATATTTACTTTGTAAATCGTGGGAAAATGTTCCCCCCCTCTTGGGAAGCTAAGCCAAGAGTCTTATTAGCTTTGTTTTCAAGTACACAACCTTGCTTAATACTCTTGTATATATGACCCAAAGACAAACATATTGGTTTCACAATCAATCCTGTATCTCCTGGCATTGTGCTAGAAACTTGTGGGCTTCATAACCAGTAGTTTTTGTTTATACTCCTCAGGAAAATAGCCATCTTGTTTAGTTGATCAACAATATGTTTAATCAACAAAAATGATGCATTCTAATTCAGAAAATGCACAAGTTTTAATATGGGAAAATTGATTTTTTTAAAAAAAATTAAACCCTTTGTTTTGAAAACACCACTAACTTTAGATCAACCCAAAATAGTGTCCAGAGTCTTTCCGCTATTTATTTAGTACAGGTTTCTATTATAGTGAAGACAGCAACTTAAATTATAACTAAGTTACTGAGTTGCTATCAATTTCCAGCCATTTGGGGGAGGGGGCATGTATAAATGCTATGTAGCTTTGTTTCTAAGTGCTTGCTTGGTAGCAAGGAACCAAAGACCAGCTGAGTGTGCTGGCAGAGAAGGGATGGTGCACTCTGCCTCTCTTTATGTCCAACTTAGAAACCACAAGCACACTGCCAGAAGAGGAAACTCCCTCTTGCACTGCCAGTGTAGAAATGCAATGCTTGTTTTGGGGAGAGACAGAGATTCCTGTTCCATCTCTGTCTTCAGCAATCCTGTTGAATAAAAAATACAGGATTATTTGCAAAACTGATAATGGATAATGGAAAGACTGAAAAGGTCCTCTTGGCTTTTCCTCCAAAAGCCACGCGATCACCAGAAATACATTGCATATGTATGAAGCTTCTGGAGAGAATCATGCAGAAGTCTAGGCAAAAGAACACACTTCTCTCTTGTTATATATACTAATCCCAGGAAGTCTGTGAAACGGGCAGGTGTCTTGAGGCAAGTTTTTGGACTAGTTAGGGGCCAACAAGTTGGAAACTTATCCTAACAAGATGATCTCTAGGCAGAAGCTTCCTGCTAGTTCTAGATGGAGAAAGACCACCTGTAGCCTGGGGGCAACTTCATGGACTTTCTGCTATCAGAGAGCTTTTTATCTGTTTAGGTCTTACATATCAATTCTAATCATATTTTAACTGAGCTAATCTTGTCCCAGGCACTCTGCTAACAACCACATGAGACTGGGGCAATGCTCACCACATGTTACTGTGTTAGAAATAGTTCAGAAGCTTGCGCTAGTACAGATGCAATGGACCAGATGCTTCTGGGTTCAAGGTGTCAAAACTAGCTAGACCTTTACTTCTCACCTCAATTCAAAGCTGGAGGATTGTTTTCTTAAAGTGCTAAATTCTGTGAGACCAAACTACTTAAAGGATTATCTCTCTCCATATGAATCAAAGGAAATATAAAGATCAACTTTGGAATCCCTGATCATATGCATACTACTAGAAATAGCTAAGTGGGCAGAGAAGGGCTCTGGAACTTCCTCTTCCCTTGTAAAATTAACTCATTCCCCTTCTAGCAAGACCTAAGAACATTATTTCAGTCTGCTTCTAAGAAGCCAAATTAATGCTTCAGTTGTTGCATGATTGCTTTCAGTAGTTCTGTGTGAGGACCACAGAACTTATGACGGCACAGCTGGCTAGAAGTGGCTTCTACTGATCAGTTTTATTATAGCATCCAAAATTCCCTTGTTTGATATTTCACCACATAGTGAAGGACAAGCTAAGATTTTCATCTGAACTCCTTACTCCTGCCACTGCTAATAAGATTTTCCTCATCTCAAGCTTAAAGTGATTTTCAACTGCTCCTTTCCCTACTTTTCTACATTTAATCAGTAACAGTATGAAGTATACTCCTTCTTAGATCTGTGCTTCCTGCTCTGAATCCACTGCTGAAACCTCTCTAGCCAATAGCTCATTATTTCTCTCATCATCTCCTCTTTGCATATCTTTCTCTCTTGCCATCCCTCTCCTCCTCCCAGTCCTGTGCAAAGATATTCCTGAATTACCATAGTTATACTTCATGTGTGTGTTCAAGTTACTTGCTGACTTATGGTAACCTCAAGAATTTCACAGGATTTTCTTAGACAAGGAATACTCAGAGGTGGTTTTGCTAGTTTCGTACTTGGACTACCAATTATTTGTTGGTAGTAACCCATCCAAGTACTAACCAGGGCAGACTCTGCTTAGGTTTCAAGATCAAACAGGATATGGCACCTTTAGGGTATTCCTCTCCTAATCCCTCACTGCTACATATCAACTATTGAAATGAGTCTTTCTTGTAGAGTGGCCAGATGCATTTCCAATATCCATGCTGTCATAAGTAGTGATTCTCTTGAAACTGAGAAACTTTCTGGACAACTGACCTAGACACTACTAGGCTTTGTAAGTGCTCAGCCAGTTCCCTAGCACTCTGGAGAATGAGAAGCAGGGACAATTAGCATGACAGTGGGGAAAGATCTGTGATGATACAGAGACAGATTACAATCCCTTTTAAGACCCAACCTACGGTGATGATGCAGCAGTGAAATCTTACTTTAGTTGCCTGTAGAATTTTTGTTCCTTGTGCAATCTGAAAGCGCAGGCATGTTTCTTGGATAAATGAGACTTATAACCTGCACTATCAACTGTAATTTTTCCCTGCTGAAAAAAAAGGTCATATAAGAGGTGGAATTGCTAGTTGGGTAGACAGTACATATGCGTCCATGAGAGAGGTCATAACACCAGCAGGTTTGAAGGAAAGAAAGTATGGTAATACCGACCAGTTGCACCTGTTCCTTGAAACATCAACTCTAACCTCAGTGACACACACCCGTTTCTCAGCTGGATTACTGCAACACACTCTTTATGAAGATGTCTTTGAAGAGAGTGAAAACTTCAACTGGTCCACAGAGCTGCAGTCAGAGTTAACTGGGAAGGGCTCTGGAAACACGCAACTCCCTTGTTGCAACAGTTTCACTGGCTGCTGATTCATTTCCAGGCACAATGCAAAGTGCTTCGACCTATAAAGCCCTATACAGATCAGATTCAGGTTATCTGAAGGATCATAATCTCCCTTACAAACCAACCCATGTTTGGAGATCTCCTGAGAAGGCCCTTCTCTCTCTCTCCCATCATGCTCAAAGGTACATCTGATGGGAAAACAGAAGAAGCTGCCCCCAGGCTCTGAAACTCTCTTCCTAAAGAAGTTAGATTCATACCCTCCCCAAGGTCTCTTTCACCTAGGCCCTTTCCACCCTACACTGCTATAGTGCTATTATTCCACTCTCTTGTGGAATTCTGAGGTTTGTAGTTTACTGAGGCCAAAGAGCTCTCTGGCTGAGAATTCTAAATGCTCCTCCCTAGGATGTTGAAAGTAGAATAACAGAACTATAACAGTGTAGTGGGGAAAAGGCGCTAAACAAGATGCTAGATCCTGCTAATTGTTGTGATGGGGTGTGGTTGTATTTAATGCTACTTGTTTAAATCTTGTTTTAATTTTCTGTATTGTGTGATTTTTTTTTCCAAATTCATATTTATTAATTTTTAAACAAACACACAAATTTAAAATAATAGAAAAAAAGATAAGGAGGAAAAGGAATGAAGATATATATATAAAAACACATACATGTATTTGTGAAACACATACACGTATTTGTGTGTGTGTCTATCAACTATATGTATAAGTAAAACTAAGCTAGACCAAACTAAAACTAGGAATAAATACTAACACATACTAGTAGAACACTCATCTACTACCATGAATACAGTCCTCCCTCCACATTTGCGGGTTTGACCTTCGCAAATTTGATTGTCCATGAGCATTCTTCACCCCAGGCTTGCAGTTAAAATGGACATTTTTCCCTTTTGGGTTAGCAAAGCCCCCTGAAGGTGTGGCCTCTCTGCCATGTGGTAGCCCATTACTGTGTTGGTTGCAGATTGGTCAGGTACCCTCTTTGCTCCTACCCCTCCCTTTTCAAGATGGCTGCTGGAAGTAATTAGAACTCCAGAACTCCCTTCTTCTCTGTCTGAGGAGAAAGTACCAGTAAGCCTTTAGGTTTTCTTTTTTCTCCCTCCACCATGCCAAGGTCAGAGGCAAAGGAATGCGGGGAGTGCTCTGAAGGACAATGGGAGGGGAATCACAGGGGGAGTTATTTGCACTTTCTCCACTTTCACAAGGGTTCTGTAACCCAAAGCCTCACAAATGTGGAGGAGCTACTGTACAACCTGGCTTTGCTAACTAAAACAAAAGAACTTCAACCCTGCTCCACAAACTGTAATAAAAAATAAAAAACAATTAATAAAAAGTATCTTATCCTACATTACAGATCTGATTAAATTCACCTTACTGAAGTTACTAATAGCCATAACCACAGATTACGTTGTTAAATTTAATATTGCTCAAAAAATCCATGAACTGTTTCCAGTCCTTCAGAAAATCTTCAAATGGTTTATCTTTTAAGATCCACACGAATCTGGCAAATTGGGGGAAATCCGCAATTCTGACAATCCACTCTTCCGTCGTTGGTGCTTCAGTCCACTTCCAAGTTTGGGAAAACAATATTTTTGCAGCTGTTATCATATATCAAAGAAACAGTCTGCATTTACTGTCCAGTTCCTTATTGATAATTCCCAACATGAGCATTTCCAGTGATATTACAAAATCTACCTTTAATATTTTTTGAGTTAACATATAGATCTTAGATCAATAACTTTTTGCCTTCTTACATCACATATGGGAAAAAAGATCCTTCCTTATTCTGGCAACCGCAAAATCTGAAACATTCTTAGACATTTTTGACAGCTCATTTGGAGTTAAATACCATCTACATAATATCTTGCACATATTTTCTTTTAGATTACCGCACAAAGTAAATTTTATATCTTTAGCCTACATTTTCCCCCATGCCTCCATTGTATCTTGTGAATTTTTAATGATATATGTTTTTAAACTTGTTATAAGTTGCTCTTGAGTCCTGAATTGGGAAAAGGCAGGATAGAATAGAAATAAATATTATAATTATAACAATAACAACACTCTCCTTATATTCCACAATTCTGAATAATAAGTAACCTGTTTCAAATGTAATGTTTTGTGGTAGAATATTCAAGTATATGCTGGCAACCCAACCCTAAGTTTGAAACTACCTTGTCTGCCCTTGTGGATCACCTATACCAGAATAGGAAAAAGGAGTACAATGCTTGCTGAATTTCCTGAGCCTCTCCGTGGATTTCAGTATATTAGTCCACACTATCCTTCAGCACATCCTGGGCAGGACAAGATTAGGTGGCAAAGTTGTTCTGGTTTAGGCTTTTTTTTTTAAAGTGGTTTCACAACCTCCTGGAAAACAAGTTCCAAAAGGTGTTCTTACTGGATTACAATTAATGCCATGACTAGGGAATTCCATCTTGCTCCCAAATATGTTTAATGTCTCTACAAAGTTGTAGAGATAGCATGAATTTGCAATATGATCATACCCAAGTCCCCTTTCTATCTTCAGTCAGATTTGGGGATATCCTGAACCAGTGCCTTCTGTTAAATGTCAAGAGTGATAGAGTCTAATAAACTGAGATTTAGGATCAACAGGACAATATACCTCAGGTTAGATTACAGACTATTTTAGAAAATGGTGCTTAGTCCTTCAAGAACCAAGCTCATAGCTATGAATGCTTCTATATCCTTTATTGTTGTTAGACAACTGGTAGCTGACATGAGGAGCACTTAGCTCTGGCTGTGCTCTTTTCCAAGAAGGCAGATCTGGATAGCGTCACACATCCATTTGTCACACATCTACTGAATCACTACAGTCCACTCCACATGGGATTCCTTTTGAAAAATATTCACAAAACTCAGACAATACAAAATGCTATTCTCAGAAACATTTTTGACCAGGACCAATTTTGTACTAATTTTAAAGTTGTAGTTACTCTGATTTCCAATTTGTTTTTAGAACCCAATTCAAAATGCTGGTCAGTATCTATAAAAACCTAAATAGTTTGGTACCATGAATATTCAGCTGTTTTCTCCTACCTGATCCTGCACTCTGCTGGCAGGGGAAACATGATTAGTGGTTTTGGGAACACAATCTTCTTGGAAGTTATAGTTAAACTGTGATATTATTTGAAATAAAGTGAGCATTTGCTTTCATCTCTATTGAGATGTTTGCTCTTATAAGTCTATGGATTGCAGAACAATTTTATATCTCCCCTCCTGGCTATGACGCTTTTGAAGGTTTACTGTTGATATTTCTATAATCTGTTTTTAAAATATTTTTCAATGCATGGTTGCACTTTTGACTGGCTATTAATAACTCTGTGAGACACTACTGGTATATAAATATAATTTAAATATTTGCTCCACTGAGAAAGGAAAGGATTGCAACCACAGCCACTGAGGAGAAAAATACACTTAAGGCCATGATACCTATAATGTGATTGTCATTGAGGTCAACTGCGAACTCATACAAACAGGGTCATCTGCACCTGCACAGTGCATTGACCAAAATCTTCTACAACTAGGGGATAAGTGTTTTGACTGTATCTCCTCCTCCACTAGCACAGATGACCAACACGGTTCCTGTTCAATCTCTCAGTTCCCTGGATAGCACAGCAGCAGCAAAGGATCTAAGGTGTGGTCACTATGGTGTGATCAGGATACACCGTGCCCTGTCCTACCTGATCTTGGCTATCACTCTGGTAATAAAGGGAAATGGAGGGAAAGCATACACAATGGGATCTCTCCAACAGAACAGGAAGGCATCACCTAGTGAACCCCTACTGTGTGAAGCTCTGGAACAAAATATCCGGCACTGATTGTTCTGGAGACAAGTAAAGAGATCTACATCTGGAGTGCCTCACTACTTGAAGACCCTTTGGAGGGTGTTCATATGTAGCCTCCACTCATGACAGGACACAGATATCTTGCTGAGGATGTCTGTTGGGACATTCTCCTCTCCTGGAAAGTGAACTGCAGAGATGGAAGCATTCTAGCAAATGCACCAGTCCCAAAGAACAAAGGTGAGGTGGAGCAGTGTATCCAAATTCATTCCACCCCATTTGGTCAGATAGAAAACCACTGTGATGTTGTCAAAGACTACCTGAACAGTCTTGCCACATAAGATGTCAAAAGTCCAGAAGGCCTTCAATACCACTAGCATCTCAAGAGCATTGATGCAAAGAGTACTTTCCTCAGGAGACCATCACCCTCTCACTGGGACGCCTGATGAATGAAATCCCCAGCCATCTAGTGAAGGATCAGTGGTAACCACTACCACGGTCTGTGAAAGAAGGAATGGCATGCCAGCCAGCACATGCCTGGAGTCACTCCCCTACTGCAAAGAACAATGAACGTTCCTTGGAATCAACAAGCAGGCTGAAGCACAACAGAAGCAAAGCTAGCAGATATTCCCATCCTGAGTCTCACAAATGATGTCACTGCAGTCACTGAGACCACAAGGCCTAGAAGGACCTGGACTTCTCCTGTACATACTCTGTGACTGAAGAGGCATCTTAAGGTAGCTCTTTGGAGTATGAGGTTTCTGTTGTCCAGTAGGAAGGTAGCAGCAACCTGACAATTTAGGATGGCCCCTTCAAATCTCACCCACTTAGATGGCTCCAGGAGAGACCTTTGCAATGAGACCCAACAACCCCAACAGGTGAAATGTGAACCAGATGTTGGCAACAAGATGGATATGATATTAGGCAACAAGGAGCCAACCGCTGTATAGAAAGAGAGTGAGTCCCTGTTACTAGAGCCAAGCTGCCAGCACCACCATACACTTTGTGAAGACACATGGAGCACTGCAGAAGCCAAATGGAAGAACATAAAAAATACTAAGCCCTTCTTTCCATTGCAAAGCAAAGAAAACATCTGTGGGACAGCCAAACTGCAATATGGAAGTAGATTGAGAGTTGTGGTCTAGTCTCCCTTCTGCAACACAGGAAGGATGGAACCAAGAGAAACCATTCCGAAGGGTCTGTGTTGTATACAGAAATTGATTCCTGAAAGTCCAAAACAGGACACAGACCATCATCCTTCTCTGACATGATGAAACACTGGAAAAAGAATCTGCTCTGGAAAGAAGCAAGAGAGACAGGTTCTATGGCTCCCCTGAGTAGGAGGGAGTTATCTCCCTAGTGAGCAAGAGGGTGGGGGGAGTAATGTAAAAAACTCTTGAGAGTGGATACACTGAAAACTATATTGCATATCCCCTTTGTACGATGTCGAGGACCAAAGACGAATTCAAGCAAATAGCCAGGAGATGTAGGGACAAGGTCAGAAAAGTTAAAGCGCGGAATGAACTCAGGCTTGCCAGAGACATCAAAAACAATAAAAAGGGCTTTTTTAGATATGTCCGCAGCAAAAGGAAAAACAAGTAAATAATAGGGTCACTGTGTGGAGAAGATGACCAATTAATAACGGGGGGAAGAGAGAAGGCAGAACTACTCAATACCTTCTTTGCCTCAGTTTTCTCCCAGAAGGACAGAAGTACCCAACCTGGGGCATGGGGAGCAGGTGAGGAAGGGGGGGAAATGCAGCACAGAATAAGTAGAGAAGTAGTACAGGAATATCTGACTAAGTTAGATGAATTCAAGTCCCCAGGGCCAGATGAATTACATCCAAGGATATTAAACAGCTGGCAGAAATAATTTCTGAACCACTTGCAATAGTCTTTGAGAATCTTGGAGAACAGGAGAAGTCCCAGCAGACTGGAAGAGGGAAATGTCATCCCCATCTTCAAGAAGGGGAAAAAAGAGGATCCAAATAATTATCATCTGGTCAGCCTGACATCAATTCCAGGAAAAATCCTAGAACAGATCATTAGAAAGCAATGCCATAATCACTAAAAGCCAGCAAGGATTTCTCAAAAATAAGTCATGCCAGACTAATCTTATCTCTTTTTATGACAGGGTTACAAGCTTGATAGATGAAGAGAATGCTGTAGACATAGCATATCTTGACCTCAGTAAGGCCTCTGACAAAGTTCCTCATGACATTCTTGCAAAGAAGCTAGGAAAATGAGGGCTGGAGAGGGCTACTGTTAGGTGGATTGGTAATTGGTTGACCGACTGAACCCAAAGGGTGATCATGAATGGCTGCTTTTCATCCCGGAGAGAAGTGACTAGTGGAGTGCCACAGGGTTCTGTCCTGGGCCCAGTGCTATTCAACATCTTCATCAATGACTTGGATGAAGGAGCGGAGGGCATGCTGATCAAATTTGCAGATGATACCAAATTGGGAGGGGTTGCTAGTACATCAGAGGACAGGATCAAATTTCAAAATGGTCTTGACAGATTGTAGAGTTGAGCCAAAGCTAACAAAATGAATTTCAACAGAGAGAAATGTAAGTTCCTGCACTTAGGCAGAAAAAATGGAAGGCACAAATATAGGATGGGGGACACCTAGCTGGGTAGCAGTATGTATGAAAGGGATCTAGATAGATCACAAGCTGAACATGAGTCAGCAGTGTGATGCGGCAGCCAAGAAAGCCAATGTGGTTCTTGGTTGCATCAATAGGATTATGGTGTCTAGAGCAAGGGAGGTAATGGTACCACTCTATTCTGCACTGGTTAGGCCTCATTTGGAATACTGTGTCCAGTTCTGGGCACCTCAATTCAAGAAGGATGTCGACAAGCTGGAATGTGCCCAGAGGAGGGCAACCAAAATGGTGAAGGGTCTGGAAGCCATGCCCTATGAAGAACAGCTTAGGGAACTGGATATGTTTAGTCTGCAGAAGAGAAGGTTAAGAGGGGACATGATAGCCGTGTTTAAATATCTGAAGGGATGTCATGTTGAGGAGGTAGCGGGCTTGTTTTCTGCCGCTCCAGAGACTAGGACAAGGAGCAATGGATTCAAGCTGCAGGAAAGGAGATTCTACTTGAGCCTCAGAAAGAAATTCCTGAAAGTCAGAGCTGTCCGGCAGTGGAATGTGCTGCCTTGGAGTGTGGTGGAGTCTTCTTCTTTGGGGGTCTTTAAGCAGAGGCTGGATGGCCATCTGTTGGGAATGCTTTGATGTGTGTTCCTGCATAGCAGGGGGTTGGACTCGATGGCCCCTGGGGTCTCGTCCAACTCTATGACTCTATGAGGACCCACAAGGCCAAAGTAATGGATGCTCAAGGCCTGAAAAAAACTCTCAGGCCTGTCATGGAAGGGATGGATGGAGCTGGGAGAGAAGGCTGATCACAAAGTAGTCAAGAGTCTCACTTCCCCTGATCTCGGTGCTTTCTTTTGAAGGGCTGCACATGTTACCTGCCAGATGATGAGCACTTCCTCAAAGAGGAAGATGGAAGAACCACTGGCCTTGATAGATGAACCCCTGTCAGGCTATATGGACACTTTAATGCAAATAACTGACCTGCCCAGAGAAAGCAAGAGCAAGATGACAATTGGATTTGGGGTTGCAGTCCAAACTTCCAAGCACTGAAGCAAATATTGTGGGTGTATTCCAGCTTGTCATCCATCTCACTGTTGAAAAGGCTGCCTTTGTCAAAGGGAAAGTCCTCTATCATAGCCCTGACCTGATATGAAGGGACTAAGAAATGAAGTCACACATGATGTGGCAAGGTAGCAGCCGCAGCCAGAGTCTTCCTACTGCAGTCAGCACTGTGACACATGGTGTTTATCTGTTGGGCTACCAGTCTATGCACTTCAGCCTGCAGAATCGAGTCCACCCTCCAGTCTTCTTCTGGGAGCTTATCTAGAAAGGGTGATACTTTCTCCCAAAGGAGTTGTTGATAAGCCCCTACATATGCCGCAGCACAATTGGAAATACTGAAAGAGAGAGCAGCTATTGAACAGAATCTGTGAACCATCACATCCAGCTTCTTGCCCTCTCTATCCACAGTGACCAGTAGGTAAAAAGAGATGGAAGCATTGTTCAAAGTTGTAAGGTATCTGGATGAATATGCTGTGTTACTGAACCAAGCATAGCAATTCAGTCACTAAAAATATACAAGTCTCAAGTTGAGTCCAGTCAGTGTATCATTCATTCATTGCTAAGTTAAGTCTAAGTCGAGTCAATAAAGCAACTTAAATCCAACTTGAGTCCAAGTCAGTCGACTTGAGTCTACATCATTAGAGGTCAGAGGAGGAATTCAAATCGTCTTCTGATCCTGATGATTCCAGTTGAGACTAATGGGCTGGATGATGCAGAGATGCTGGTGGAAACAGAGTGCACCTCAAACACAGTGACAATACCAACAGATGGCTGGTCTGTGATGGTAGAGAAGGAGGCATATGCTGATGGCCCAGGGGCATAGTTTGTCTGGGCTCTGGCAACAGTATCCATGGCCAACCAGAGACTGCAGTACTGAATTGATCTGGAGGCAGAGAGCACACTCTGCTAGGTACTGAGGTAGATGGTACTGAAGTGGGTTCTGACCATCAATGTCAACAGTAATCAATCTGCCAATGACTGAAGTCTCTATGTGGATCATAGTAGCCGTAGTCACAATAATAAACGTATTCATGGGATGGAGACTGTTCATAGTAACAGCAAGGAGAACCAATCTGATAAGTGGTGGCCCTGAAGCACTCCAATTCCATCCTCATATAGTTGTCCCTAATACACTGATGTCCGTGCCACTCCATTTCATAACAGTACTGATATGGCAATGGAGACCCATGCAACCATGGGGCTGATGAGACAAGTGCAAAGATGGAGCAGAAGGTTGCTCCCAAGCTGTAAGCTGTCACCACAACTACTATGGAGAAGGGCCATGATACCTATATCATGGTTGTCATTATCTGCCATCACAGTTTTGAGATCCCTGGTTCTAACATAGTATAACAGTACTAAATTAACAGACATAAGCAATCTGCTCTATTTACAGAGAATAAACTACCCATTTCCAGCTTACCGTATACTCTTAAGATGGGCCAGGATCAGTCACTGCAAGATGTTCAGCAGCATCAAGCTGTAATGTGGATTTTAAGGGGGTGGTTGGCCTGATTTTACCTACAGCTCCATGAAAGACCACTATAACAATGAATATGCAGTGCTGAATGGCGAGGGAATGACTGCCCTACATTTCATATTTGCACTAGTGCAGCATTCTGAATTTCAAAGAATTCTGCTGTTTGGTCTTCCACTCAAAATAAGACTTAATATAATTAAGAAGAAGATTACAGAAATGTGAGCTACTCAGAGAAACAGACAAGACTCTTCAACAATCTCAGGACTGTCAGAATTTGCCAGAGTATGAGTATTTTTTTAAAAAGAGACTATCTTTTAACTTGTCATTGTTTAACAGCATTGCATAAAAAAATAAAAATCTCACTTCTGGCAGAAGTACAATTTTCATTCCTTGATCTGAGAGGAAAAATATGTGCAGTTTGCAATTTAATGTTGCATTTGGAAAAAGGACTCCTTTCTGCTATTACTACATGTTCTGCCTAGATAGTATGATCAAAGGAAAGGGACAGAATAAGGCCTGACACTGCAGCATTTTAAACGTAGTAGCATCCCTTGCAAGTTATTTGTGCATAAAACCTGCAAGCACAGAGAAAACTGAGCAATTCAAGAGCACCTTTCTGGGATGTAGCCCGCAATGCGCAGTCTGAACATAAAGCTCAATTTATTTTGATTTTTATAGCCAAGGGTGTATCATTGTTGTTCTTCCCCAGAGCTTGGGTTTCTGGAACCTAGCAAGAGGCATAAAGGGTTGAGCAGAAGCATCAAAGCATAGGCAAAAAGCCTATTAAGCATAACTGAACCATCTAAAAGGAGAAAAAATCTGAATGTCAGGGCTACATTCTGCTGCTGGAGGTTAGTAGCTGTTCTAACATCTGAGTTTTGTGGGTCCCCCACCGTGTTCCCAGTACAAAGGGAGAGAGCAGTTAAGATGCTAAAGGCTAGCCCACATGAGAGCTTTTTTGAGAAAACAAATTCCTGAACTGCCTTTGGCCTTACCTTTCTTTAGACAATCCAGAAATCATTTCCATGGCTACAGAAAATTCAAAATAAGAAGATTAACATAAAAAGGATCTGCCCCAACTCCACTTGCTAACAAGAGTATAGGGACAGTAATGGGACATTATTTCTTGTGCGTAAAGTTCACACTTTTCTACAGAAAGACATTAACTTGCGAATTATAAAAGACAGCCAGCAATTACTACTTCTTTAAAATTAATAATTAGTCTAAATAATTCAAATAATTATAATTAACTTAAACTATTATTGAATATAGAATTAGATGATAAGCAACTAATTGATAACTGACTATTAATTATATGAATGATTTATATCTTTGTGACAGTTAATAAACAAAGAACTTAATTTTTTTAGAGTTATTACTTTTTTGATGATTGATAATTACCTTAAACTAATATAGAATTATATGATAACTGATTCTAATTTTTTATGATTAGTTATTATTAATTAATTTTGTAGGTACATATCTATGATGAAAAGAGTAAGTAGCAACAAGTATTAATTTTTGGTATATATACAAGGACTAACAGGTGTAATTATTTAAATAAATGAGCTGTCTGCAACAAGGGCGGGAACAAACTTTTGGTTACTTGTAGTCTTTTCTGTTTGATATAGTTTTGTTAGATGTTTGTAGTTTTGTTAGTTATTTTTTGTCCTCTTATTTTATTGATTATATATTTGTAGTTTCATGTATTCTTGTGTAGTGTTGTTTGTTTTTTGCTTTTTTCTGTCCAACAAATGTGTTTAAAAAAAAAGGGTAGCCAGCAAAGGTACATGTTTGAAACAACCTGAAATCCATTTTTCACTTTGATAGATCTTTTCTCAACATAACAAGTCCTAAT
This sequence comes from Ctenosaura bakeri, assembly GCA_948474755.1. Classification (NCBI taxonomy): domain Eukaryota; kingdom Metazoa; phylum Chordata; class Lepidosauria; order Squamata; family Iguanidae; genus Ctenosaura; species Ctenosaura bakeri. The sequence continues at coordinate 168,774 of CAOLHI010002457.1, read as the reverse complement.
CAGTACATAAACACTAAGTAAAGAAGTGTGCGCAACTTATACATCTATGGGCAAGGTCAGAAAATTCCTAGGACCCTTATGGAGAATTCATCTTCCAAGGCAGAAAAAGAAGGCTTATGTGGAGAACTGAAGAATAGTATTTAAATATCCCTGATGAATAACGATGGGTATAGCTTTTTTACAATGTTGTGCTAGCTCCTCCCACCATCATATGCTTGCCAGGACCATTTAACAGTCTAACTGCGGGTGTCCCATCCCCTGCTCCTTGTGACATGGTCTGTGGTCCTCCAGGCTTTGCATTTTTTCACATAAGAAAACAGAGGAGCTGGGATTATGATATTTATAATATGCGCAAATAAGAGATGAAAAAGGAAAATCTAAGGTAGCATCTTAAAGAACAGAATGGACAAATTCAAAGTTCAACTAAAACTGATTTAGACTACACTATAGCCACAAGGCGAACTAGGTCAGCAGCCTAAATCCAATCACTAGTCCGAACTAGAGCAGCCCCATTGAATCAATTCAATAGTAAACCAACAGTTAAGAAAATCTCTTTGACTTAGCGGATCTGCACTAGTTGGGACTAGCATCTGAATTCAGGCTGTAAATAAAAAAGCAGGCTAGCAAACATCCAAGTATCTGGTCACTTTCAGGGAGTAAAAGTCACTCTCCCTAGAGAATCTAGCATAGACACTTCACCCACAAAAGAAACTGCTCTTCTTGTTTGGTCTTGCATCATCTTCAACATATGCAGGAAAGACAGACAGATTAGTTAAATTGTGTTATCTTATTTTTAAGGCCCATAAAACCACATTCTTAAAGAAAAGAGAAGACAGAAAATTTAGTTTTTCAGGGATAGGCATTTTTCATAGTAGGCAGCTAGACTTTGGAAGATCAGAACACTGTCACCCAAATATCTATTCAGAACTGACGGCAGCATCTGGCAAATTTTACAGAAACAGCTGGTACTTCTGACAAATGCACAGACAAATTAACAATTTAGATCCTATATATTTATATAGCCTCAGACTGGATATAATATACTTCTGTTAGGGTAAGGCTGAACACAGGCCCTATCACAAGGCTTTTGCTCTTGATTCAGTGGAGAGTTCTAGAATACAATACCCTTTATTTTTAGAATATCATCAGCATATAATATGCTGATGGCACTATATTATTTTTAATAAAATAATAAAAAAATGAGAGGCCCAGACCAAGTAATTTTCAAACTAAAATTTAACAATGGTGGGGCATAGGAGAAGGAAAAAAATGAAGGAAAAAAGCAAGAACACAGCACAAATATTAATGAATGCTGCTATATAACTATCATGCAAAACAATGGTTTTAGGGAAGGATTTGGAGGAAGAGAAAGACTGTTCTGGGAGATCCAGCCATAGAGTAAAATGTCAGAAAATGAGGCACAGCTATTTAACAACATAGGAGACTTTTATTCAAGTGATGGTGGAAGAGCTGAAGAAGAGATCATGGGCAGAGCAATGGAGCCATGATGTTGTAGTTGGAAAGTTTTAATTTTGTATTTGCATTCACAAAGGAAACGAGTAACAAGAAATTCACAAAAAGCACAAGCAATTCAACTTATTACAAATCTGTTCCATTTTTCAATAAATTTGTTGTCGCACTGCTTTTCTTCTCTTATGCTCAAAACAGTAATTAACTTCCTCATATATATTGCATACCAACTGACAAACAACTGATTGATGATAGAGCCTTCTTTTCCCAAGAAAAGACAAACAACTATTTCAGCAGATATGAAAAGGCAAAGGGATGTGGAGATCTTTTGTGCATTAGGTGACAATACTCATAACCATCCTATCTGTATAGAGAATTCAGGGATCCAACCAAAGTGTTTTACTTGGTGGATAATCTCTCTTTGCTCTAAAATACTCCTTTATGCATTCCCAAATATTTGTTTTCCTCCTTTTATTAAAAAATGCAGAAAATTCTTCAAAAAATATTTTCCTGCTGTATTCACAGACAATACTACAGGTTGCCCTTGGCTTACTGTTGCAGCTTCCTCCAGGGTTTACCCTTAAAACGACATTTTAATACACGGATTTGTTTTACTTTATACTCCAATAATGAAACATCTGGAACAGGAATTGAGAGGAAGCAAGACACACACAGAGAGACTACTACATTACCATTACTAACAGAGAAAAACAGACTGCAGTATATCACAGACAATTTTTGATTTGGCCTGTGCTTTGTCTATTTGGCTCTACTAAGAAAACGATAGCCACCAGAAGGTACACTGGACTTTTGCTTGGTGCTTCCATGAACACTGTCAACCAGTAAGCCATTATATGCCTTTCATTTCCCACTCCTAAATCCTTTCCACAACAGTCACATTCTGCTATTGGAAGAAAGTATATCTATTTGCTACTTTATTACATCATAGGTTCTGTTTGCTTCTTCCAAACACCATTTTAAGGAAATGCAGGTAACAAGTTAGAAAACAGGCACAAGTGGAGGTAACCTGAGGTTAAGAGGGCCCAACTAGAATCACTGATACATTCCAGCCACATCATCAAGGAAAGTCAGTCAAGACAATGACTTCCTTTATTCAGGGACTACAACAGAATCCATGATTACATTATCACTCTAGAGAAGTGGCAAAACAAGCTACTTAAGAGACTAGAGTTTGAACACACTGCACTCCAGAAACTTATGTTTAAAAGCACTCTTGCTTCAGTGCACTATTTTCATAACAATAGTACATTTTCAGGGAGAAGCACCAAAAACAATATTGAACCCAAAGTCAAATTTCTGAACAGTAATTAATCATGTGGCCCCAATCAAGTTACTATCCATCTACGTAAGGCAGGGTGGAAAATCAGACTGCAACTCCCATTAGCCCTAAGCAGCACAGCAAATGATGAAAGCTGCAATTCAACACTATCTGGAGGGCCTAATCTTTCCCATTCCTGATGCAAAGTATTCTAGGAATACTTCCCACATAGAAGAGCTATAAAAAATCCTTTTTAAAATTTGAATGATTTATGTGATTGCCCTTCAGCGAAAGTCAGTCCTACAGACTGTCAATGTATTTTCTAACACTTTCTATTTACTAAAATCCCATCTTTAAAACTTATCGCCCTCCAACAATGCAATTTGTATCTTGTTGTGTGTCTTGAAGTAATTTCTGACTTATGGAGCTCCTAAGACAAAGCTGTCACAGGGTTTTCTTGGCAGAATTTGTTCAGAGTGGGTTTGCTCTTGCTTTCCTCTGAAGCTGAGGGAATGTGAATTGCCCAACGTCATCCAGTGGGTTTCCATGGCCAAGTAGGGATTCAAACTCGGGTCTCTCAGTCTAACACTCAAACCACTGTACCACACTGGCTCGCCTAGCTGCATCTACAGAGAATAAATATCCTGGGGTTGGGGGGAGGCTATAAAAATGGCAACATATTTAAGTGTTTGTTTACCATTTTCACATCCAAAACTAGTTCAGAAACAGGGTTACACTACTGCAGAAAGACTTTCAAAATTACTTCTCCTGTATTGGCAAATCCTTGCCTTCAACCATTTTTATTTATGATTATCTATGCTAAACTGCATTTTCCATGTACTGTCCCAGTTACCTAGAAGATCCCTAAATCCCTCTTAATCGGGTTGCAGGAATGACTGCTATTTTCACACAGCTCTAAAAAAGGAGCTGCAACCTGACAATTAGAACACACATACATATCAGTCAATCCTGAGCATCTGCTAGTATTCATCCCTTGACCCAAATTTCTGTTACTCAAGATATGTAGCAGTAATGCAGTACTTTCTGTTGAGACTCCAGAAACAGTCAATGTTTTTATTCAGACTCCTACTCTTTGTCCATAATCAATATTTTTAAACAGAGATAATATGCCATAACATATCAACAAAAGCTTTTTTCTGAAAGAGGCAGGAATTTGAAAGGAAGCAGATGATCAGTTTGCATAGTTACTTCAAAAGGAATTAATTATGTTTATTTCGGCTACAAGCGAAGATCAATCACGACATAATTCACAAGTCCCTTTTCAAGACTTAGACAGGACATCTGTTCTATATTACACAACATGCAATTTTGAATATGACTGTCCCATCCAATGAGGCCATCATCCTGATCCTTCAATTACTGTAACTATCTACAACACACAACTACTAGATCATCCATTTGTTGCTGTGTGCTTTGAAAGCGTTTTCAACTTATGCCAACCCTAAGGCAAACCTATCAGGGGCTGAGAGTGTGTGATGTACGCAGTCACCCAGTGGGCTTCCGTAGCCAAGCAAGGAACTGAATCCAATGCTCAAACCACTACACCACGCTGGCTCCTACTGCATGCCAAATGCAGCATCCTCAGTAAAACGAGGTAACAGGTAAGACTTAGTTATCCCTCCGTCTGCTCAAATCCTCCTTTTGCAAAGATCCATTTAGATAGAGAAGGACAGCAAAAGTAATGGCAAGGAAGACCCACAACGTCTTGCAGAGATGGATGCCTTGCCTAACATGGATGGGCAGAGCTGTCAATTATGCTTTAAAGATCATGTCTTCAATTATTTTTCCCCACCAGAAAAAGTTAATCAAGGAGATATAAACACACTCAGAGACACCTCCGCATGTAGATACTCTGAATGAATAAGTTTAATCACAACATTCCCACAATAGAACAAAGTTCCATTGCTGTCACTGTTCAGGGAGCAGGAGAGAGGGGATGCAATTATATTTCTTGGGAAACTATTACCTGTTCTTTAATGTAAAGAGATTGCCTCTCCCCTGCCTCTCTACTCATTGTGGTCAGAGCATATAACTGTTTCCCTTCTTATTCTTCTGTGCACTCTGTCATTTCATTTCAAATCAGGGAGGTGGGAGAATGGAAAGGGACTGAGGATTTTCTCCCACATTACTCAAAGCTTTAAGAACTGGAGACTGATAGGAATGTTGATACTACTAGTTTCTCTCCCTCCTCCCCATCCCAATACAGGGATTTTTAAAAAAATTATAAGTGAACTTTTCTCACTCCCATTCTCAACCTTCAAAGATGAAGAGGGGATCTCTAGATAACATGTGCAAAACAATCTCCCCACAAACAAAGTGCATCAAAATAGGTTCACCTTTACATAAGCAAAATGGGGGAGCTATGCTGCATCTGTTAAAGATTACACAACATCCAGTCATTCAGTGGCAACAGCTTGGAAATGCTTATTATCCAAAGATTCCTTCTTTTATTCTTTGAGGGTGGCAGAAGGGAGCAGCAGAACCGGTGCAAAGAAAACACGAAACTACAGAACTCTGTGCTGAGGAGAAGGAAGTAATCTCAAATTAAGCTCCGGGGGAGGTTATAAAAAATTAATACCATTTTTTCCATCCTATTTCCTTCCTACAGTTTCATGAAAAAGGATGGGGAAGTTAAGACCAATCACTACATTAGTCTGCCCTTAAGTCAATGAGGGAGAAGGGTGAGAAGTGTACAGCCTACGTCTGTTGTAACAGAGGAGGTCCTCAGTCCCACGCAAACTACACTAATGTGTGGGATGAAAAGGAGAGCATCCCCCTCATCCCAAACAAAGCCTTGAAAAAGGAAGAAACTGGAGGGCTGCCCGGATGGAGGAAAAAAAAACACGGGGGGGTCTTGGGGTAGGTCCTGGAGCCGAGGGGAGTGAATTATAATAAACAGATGCCTGGCGGCGAACGGAGAGCGCTGTAGAGGGAGAAATTTGGAAGATGTTAATGAAAAGGTCTCAAAAAAAAAAATCTAAGCAGAGAATAAAATGGGAGGAGGGAAGGCGCCGAAATGAGGGCGCCCTTGCGCCGCCCCCCCCAATCTCCGAGGGAGGAAGCGGAGAAATAAGACGTTCCCGACATCACAAATAAACACAGCTTTCCCTTCACCCAACCTCCTGCAACGAGCATCGGTTACCTGGAAGTCCCTGTCCTCGTTGAAGCGGGAGAACCTGTCCGCCATTTTGCTTCAGCTCGCTTCTCTACCTTAGTCAGGAGACTGCGACGAAGGCGGCCCGTACGTCCTTAACGTGCGCGCACCCGGCGCGACCATCCCCAGCGTAGGCTCATACGGGCATTTGACTTCCGGGTGTGCGTTTGACGCTTTGTTTTCGTCTCCTCAGGGCGCGAGGGACAGTTGCCCCGAGGAAACAAAAGGAGGAGCCACCATTTGGGGCGCGTCGCTATGATGCGCGAGCAGCTCAACGACTCGGTTAAAAGAAAGGAACAAAAACAGAGGAGAGCCTCTTCTTTCTTCTTCTCCTCCCCAGATGTTGTTTTTGCTGTGGTGAAATCAAAACAGTGAAACGGAATTCTCTGGCTTTAAAAAAAAACACACAATTACACAAGGCGGTTGGGAGCCGGTCAGTGAAGCACCGGATGTCGTTTCGAACGAGGGCTGAGATAAGGGAGTTATTTTAAGCAGACTTGGCCTTTGCTGCAACCAGGAATATGCTTTGTAAGAGAGATTATAGCTTAGAAAACCACACCGCTTTTGGCCTCGCGTCACTAACCTGCAACATCAGCAAAGGGCTACCTGGTTCCCTCAGCTACAGCCCTGCAGTTTGCAAAAGAGGGCAATGTTGGTAGAAACAGAGGCCATTTCCGCACTAGACATAGAGCTATTATTCCACTTTCAACATCCTGTGGAACCCTGGGGTTTACAGTTTAGGGAAGGACCGCAAAGGAGTCCATAGAATGTTGAAAGTGGAACAATAGCACTATAACAGCCTAGTGCGGAAATGGCCAGAGAGCAGTTGTTCCTTTGCCAGTATGCTTCAGCTAACAAAGCAGTGGTATTCCTGGATTTTGTATCTTTAACAGAAAATTTCGTTCTTAGAGATAGAAGTAACGGGAAGAATAGGGATTGGCTCTACACCAGGCAGAAGACCAGTGCAACATACTGTATCTTATTCAAAACTGACATTATATACATGTGAAATTAAAGAACCAGGTCAAGTAAGCCTTGGCTAAGTAAACAAAAATATTTTGAACCTTTTAGAGACCATTTGAGGGCTGCTTCCACAATGCATCAAAGGATTACTTTTTTTTTTTTTTTACCAGCTTTCACCTTCTGGTGAAGCAGGCTTACCTGTCGTCTCCTAAAGGCAACAGATCCTCTCTGATCTTGGAAGCTAAGCAGGGTCAGTCCTTATTAGCACTTGGGTTAGAGACCACAGGAATCCCAAGTGCCCTAAGCTATATTTCAGAAGGGAAAGGGAACTGACAAAACCACTTCTTGAGTATTCCTTGCCTAAGAACCCCTGCGAATGTCATGAGGTTACCGTAAGTCCACAGGCAACATGAAGGCACACACACTTGCTCAGGAGGGGATTCTGAAGGCAGCTCCTGCTTACCTTGCCTGTTGTAGGTTGGAAGCATAGGATCAGTAGGACTGGCTAGAGCAGAATCCTGCTATTCCTCAGCTGAAGGTTTACGTATTGTTTACTCCAGATCCACTGCTGCAACCTCATGCTGAAAGTCTGTGTTTATACAGCTTCCCTTCTTCAGACTCCTAATTTTGCTATAAAACTTCCAGCTAGATGGAGGACAATGAAAAGAGGGGCTAGGTATGTAAAAATCTTTTGTTAAAAAAAAAGAACTTCACTGTCAGGGGCCTTGTTACCTGTGGTATACCTGTATTCCTATAAATTGATCTCTAACCTGCCTTCAAAACTGTAAATGCTTTAAAAATTATACTGACATGAACCTTGTCTACCTAAAAGTTTTAGTTAAATTTTTATTTTATTTTAAATTATTGTAAGCTACTTTCAGTCCCATGATGGGAGAAACTCAGGGTTTAAATTGAATACTATATATACTCATGTATAAATCCAAAAATTTAAGTAAAAAAACTGACCCAGAAAATCTGGGTTAATTTATCCACAAGTCAATCTAAGACTGTTCCTTAACTCTTATAGAAAAAAGGAGCCATCCCCATTCTCTTGAGTAGAATGGTGAAAGGCAAGAGCTTAGTCTATCTTGGGAGAACCTAAAAGAAGCACCAATCCCCTCTGCTCTCTCCACGGTGGTGCTGCTTCTGGCCTTTTCGAATACCTGAATGGGAAAATGATGCCCCCCTCAAAGGAGCATTGAGAGAATAGAGGAGGTCAGTGCTTCTTTTAGGTTCTCCCAAGGATGGTCTAAGATTTCACCTTTTGACGCTCTATTTAGAGTAAGGGAATGTTCATTTTTTTATAAGAGTTAATACTGTATCTTAACTTTGATAAAAAAGGAACCATCCCCTTCTCTGAGTAGAGTGGGAAAAGGCCGTTTTGAATGCTGGGTGGGAAAATAGCATAATAGCAGCTAGGGCAGCTGGCCTCCTAAATGATGCTGTTGCTGTCCCCTCTCCACAGAATGACCCTCAACTTATCCATACATCATATCAACATCCATAATTTTGATCCCAAAACCTGCCCTCCACTTATATATGAGGTCGACTTATAAGTACATATGGTAAGTAAAGAAACTTCAGTCCACATCTTTAGATGCATCAGGTGAGGCTCAGCATTGATAGAACTCCATTAAAAATGCTTTAAAATTCTCAGAACTATTTTTGGGCAAAATAAACTCTAAATTAGTAAGAAATAAAATTGCCTCTTGTTTGGAAACTGCTACCCAGTAACAGTCATTACTTTAGTATGAACAATTATATTTCACTGATGATTCATGAAGCAGCTCTTACTTTGCTGAGAAGACTGAAATCATGTTTTGTTTTCAAAGCATAAAGACATTCAGTTTGAACATGGGGTTATAGTTTTAGGAAATGAGTCTCATTACTTTCAAATATTCCTTTCTAAAGCTCATTCTCAGCACTACAGACTGCAGAAATTTGGCCAGAAGCTTGAAAATTAAGGTGGGAATCCATACTTAATTACTGTTTGGTTTAGTAAATAAGTGAGTGCCCATCATCATCACTTCTAGCTGGTTTTATTTCACAAGGTGCTAAATAAAGGGGCCTTTTTTGTTTCCATCACAGGGCAATATTTAGAAACTCTGTAAAGCTGTAGTGTTACAAGAAGAGTTAAGTGCTGTGTGCATATAAGTGCCTTCAAGTCACCTGTTGATTTATGGCAACCCCATGAATTTCACAAGGTTTCTTAGGCAAGGAATATTCAGATTATTTTGCCAGTTCCTTGCTCTGAAATATACCCTCAGCCCCAGAAAACCCTGTGATAGAGCCACCTTAGGGTCACCATAAGTTGGAAACAACTTGAAGGCACACAACAGCAGTCTGGTATTCACTGGCGGTCTCCCATTCAGGTACTAACCAGAACTGACTCTGCATAGCTGTACTGATACTTAATTATAAAAATAGACAAGCATAGGATTTTGCTGTACATCTCTAATACTCTCCATCCAATTTCATACCCTCCAACTGCCCCAATTTGGCAGGAATATTCTCACTTAATCCTCTGTCCTCCCACCTTTTCAGCTCCCTTTAAAATGTATAGTTTCTCTCCTCTCACTTTTTCCCTTCATCCTTGGCTAACTTAAATTAGTGCAAAATTAGTTCAAAGTGAAAAGTAGTTTGTACTCAATTACCATAGCTCATGGGGGAGGGAAGAGAAGACAGAGCAGAATTTGCCCATCCCAGTAGGCTCACACAAAAGCAAACTGTTGTAGCTTCTCCTAGCCTGATGCCAAAAATAACTCTTGTGATCTTGAACACATACTGATGTTGGTTGGCCACACCTGTCCTTGTTTTCATCTGAAATGTTGGAGGTATGCATTTTCATTTTAAAAACACACATTGGTATTTACTTCTGAGTAAACATGCATAGGATTGGGGAATATCTATATTAATATGCCAAAGCGCTGCTTTAAAAAAAACCAAAACATCAGTATTGTATTTAGTTTTCTGCATAGCGGACTACTTAATAATAAAAGCACTGCAGTCACAAGCACCATTTAATTTCATTGATTTAATCCTGATTTTTCTATCCTCCTTTAAATACTTTGTGTTGCTTAAATGACATAACTGTCAAAATTACAAATTATAAAGCTATTTGAAAGCTGCCGAGAGATTCAGGAAAATTGGCAGAGCCATCTTCCCCAGACCTTTCTGGCACAAAACATCAATCAAGATGACTAAGGAATTTCTTCCCAAGTCCCTTTTCCCTTGCTATTACTGTGCTTTTGTTTGTTTGATTGTTTCTTTGTTTTCTTCTGCAAGGATGTAGGATACCAACTAGTTACACTGATGTAGACTTTTGCAAAATGGTGGCCATCTTAGACATACTGTCAGACTGTCCTGCCCATTAAACAGAATAGTTTACGTAATTTAAACTTTAAATTGGGACATGACTTATCTCTTTCATTCCTTTAGCTGTAACAAATTATTGTAATTTCATCTTTGTCATCTTGCTCCCCAGGTTTTCATCAACCATAATTGCCCTATATTTTACATTTTTACAGTTCTTATACTTGGAAGTGGTGTGGTGCTATAGGTTTTTATCTCAGTGGATTAGAGTGGCTGTTGTAATAGTCAAACTGCCAGTGTGGTGTAGTGGTTTGAACATTTAACAATGACCCTGGAGACCTGGGTTTAGTTCCCTGCTTGGGCATGGAAACCCACTGGATGACCCAGAAAAACCAGGTCTCGCGGTTTATTTACATAAAAATATGAAGAGAGCATGTGCCTGCTCAACCTTTGATAGAGGGAATTGGGGCCACCACATAAAAAACCCTGCTCATTATTGAGACAGTTTGTGTTTTTTGCTCTCCTTTCTACTGCTGTTAATTCAAATGTGTTTTAATATTACAGTTTAGTTGTGTTTGGATATATTTTTGTGCTTTTTATCTGTACAGTTTCAACAAATCTTGTGAGCTGCCTTGAATCTCAGGTCTGAAAAAAAAAGACAGAATATAGTTTGAAAGAAAGAAATAAAGTGTAGCACCATAATTGATGATATGCATAGAAGGCCTCCTTGAAGCAATGCTATATAACAATAATTTCCCAAGGGATATCTTGAGGAGGGAATGGTAACTGGGTATTACCAAGAAGAATGTCACAACAGCCAACATATTATTATTGTTGTTTGTCCTCAAGTTGTTTCTGACTTATGGTGATCCTAAAGAGAACCTGTCATGGGGCTGAGTGTGTATGATGCTCCCAAGGTCATCCAGTGGGTTTCCATGTCCAAGCGCGGATCTCAACCCTAGTCTCCAGGGTCAAGTCCAACACTCAGATCACTATACCATGCTGGTTCATAACCTCCCCAATTCCTGTTTCCACCCACAAGTGAAGTAGCAAAATGAAGAGGGTGATTTTGTCTCACCATATTTTTATGGCTATCTGACAACTGGGGTGATTCTGGCCATTTCCACACGAGGGTAAAACTCCGCGTTGAGACGATCGGAGACAGAGGTAGTTCACAACGTGGGGCGATCTAGTGCAGTTGGAAAAGGTGAGGCTCCACACCTCCAACCGCTCTAGTGCAGCCGCAAGGGTGGCGCTGCGAGTTTTTTAAAAACCACCTTCCCAGGTGGTTTTTATGAAACTCGCCCGCACTAATCCGCGGCTGTTCCCCGTGTGAATCTGCAGAGACGCGTTAGTGCATCTCTGCAGATCTGCCCGGGGCGGGCTTCCGGCTGGCGCGCTGCCCTGGTTGGCAGAGCGCCGCCGGAAGCCGCCAGCCGCCATTTCGGGCACTGCCGAATGCCCCGAACGCCGCCGAAATTCGGCAGCGTGTGGAGCGGCGGAGCTGCGCTCCCCGCAGGGATGGAGCAAAATGCACACAGGTAATCTCCGCCCCTGTGTACACCGCCCCATTTCGGCTCCCCCACGTGTGAAAAGGGCCTCTGTCTTTATAGAATGCAGCAGTCATCTCTGCCCACTTCCTCTGGTTTCTGGCTAGATGCTTTTAGGGACCTGAATCATGATCAGCTGAACGCATTCATTTCATTGGCACCTAGGCATGATAAACTCAATCTGGCCCAATGTAACACTTTCAATGAATTTGTATCCTTGTGTATATTGTGTACTTAAATCCAAGATGCAGGAGTAAAATGCATTTTTGAAGGTATATTGGCATGTAAAATGCTGCCATCTGCTGCTTGTAAGCGGTAACTACTTTTATCATGGACAGTACACAGTGCTCCCTAGTCTTTCCCGACCCTGAAAGTCCTTGTAGCGTAGCCAATCTGGTATCAATCACTCACAGAAGCATTAGTTTTATGGTTGTTGTACACTGTTTGCAAACCTTAAGTCCAGGTGGTTTATAAGTACTCATGAATATGTTTGCAATAGTTGTGAATTTTTTCATAAAAGCCCCAAATTTATTTCGTATCTAAATTAATATACCATATTATGATTATTTTCAGAAAAATGGGAGGCAGTCATGCTAACTATAAGACAAATACCAAAATCCATATGGTATCAATATGGCAAACAAGGCACAAAAGTGTATATATATCCTCTTGAAGCAAACATGCTTTATCACACAGGGAGCTTTTTTTAAATGCAGGGGAAAGTGTGAGGAAGAAAAGTGATGATGTTAGACTCACACAGTCTACAGACTCTCTCTCTGCACCATCTTGCAGTAACGTGTAGATTATGAAAAAGTAGCTTTGTTAGGCCACATCCACGTTGTCTACCTACTTGCTGGGAACAAAAGTAGTAGAAAGAAAGAGGAAATAAAATCACCTCTCTGATTGAAAATACAAATATCTCCTTGAAAAAATCAAACCTGTCTCTGTACAGTGCAAGACTTAAAGGCCCCTTTGTAGGAAGTGAGCAGTGGATTCCAGAGGAAGTCTATATTGTCTAACTAGAGATGTTTTAGGCACTGGATCAAGCAAAGTATATCAAGAGGAGCCAAATTGGGTAGCTTTACCTTTAGTTGCACAGGATAAACATTCAGAAAATCAAGTCTCAATTTAGGGTGATATAAGCTCCTTTTCCTCCATTTTAGTCTTCTACTGCTGAGTGGATATGTTTGGAATTCTTCAGATCATATAAACACAGTGGTAGCCATAAGACGATTTCTAATGTCCATACTGTGTTAACACCTTTATTCAGCCAATCAAGAAGGCACAGACTTTTTTGTCAGAAAAAGAAGATAAACCTGAGGTACATGATACTGCATGTATCCATGGACAGATGTAATATTTCAGTCTGAGCACAGTATAACACACAGCAATTCATACATTATGATGCACTATAACATGAAAGTGGTTCATAAAATCATTTCAAACATAACAGCTTTGAATAATCATATAACTTCAATTTTTAGTTGTTTTTAATATACCGTAACACACATGTCTACTTGCACACATTTGCTATCAGGAAGGAAATTCAGACTTAGTTATCCTTAAAAGAGACCTGATGAACTCAATGGAACAAAGTAGTCATGAGAAATCTGCCCCAATCAGTGATTCTACTTTAAGCATGATTAAGTCTGCATCCAGTATATCTATGTTAGCATACAACACTGCACAAGTTCAAATAAATCGATTATAATGTGAATACTTTGTAAAAGTGTTAATTCTTTTGCTAAATTAAAACAGCCATGCTGATCAGAATTGCTCCAGGCTCGCTATCATAGGCTAGACCATTCTTCCCCCAAAAACACACAACAGTGCATAAAATATTAGCCATTCCATTTGCAGGGAACTGCAATCAAGTAACAGGAACATTTCAGAATTTGAAAAACAATTCCAGTTCCTCAACTGGAAGTCACCAACATTCAGAGGCATATCCAGAGTGGGGCAAGTGCCAAAGCCAGGGGGCCCAAAAAGCTGAACCTTCCACCCTTCCACCCAAGCCTAGCCTGCACACACACACACACAGTACAGTCATTCTCGCTCAGCCTGGTGTGGCGGTGGTGAAAGCAGCAGCAGCCCTTCCACCTGGTACTGGCCTACCGTTGCTGCCCTTGCCAGGGTTTTCCTCAGCCCAGGGTAGTGACAGCAAGAGAAGCAGCACCTAGGGGTGCAACTTCCATGCTTGCCCTATGCGCTGTTGAACCTAGGTATGCTGCTGCCACCATCACAATACATGACATGCATGTATCCTCTGAAAACAAAGTTCTTGAGCAAGTACAACTTCGTAGTAATATACAGTTGTGGTGCCTCCTTTTTCATGCTTACCCACTGTTGAACTACTTGGAACATGAAGAATGTCTTTTAAAAAGTATTTTGTGATGAACTTCAATAGTACTGTATATTCCGGTATGTAGCTCAATAGTGCCCTCTAAAGTGTCTGGTTAGTTGGCACTCTACCAGGAAACTTGAATAGGCCTGTCTCTTTCTTCCCCAATATTGCCTTTGAAACTTAAGTTATTTTACATAATGGTTTGTCTAGCTAGAATCTGACATCTCTTTTATAATTTAAGGTAGGGTCTTTGCAAAGCTGAGCCTGGCCACCTAAGTAATTTTCTGATTTGCTGGCTAAAGCGTTGTCATCAATGTTCTTCAGATTTTCAGAAAAGTTTTATCAAGCTCCACGCTTTCTATGCTTTGGGTAAGAAAAGCCAGAGTGCCTTTCTTTTAATATATCTACCCAAGGGTTAGACTGAAGGGATGGGGGCGTAACAATATGGCTCAGAACTTCTCAGCTAGACAGACTACAAAATGTCAGGAGGTTAGCCAATAATGACTTTCCTTTTTGCATATTGGTATAGATCTGTTTTTAATTAGTAAACTACTTTTAATTTGTTTGATATTATGTGTACACACACACACACACACTTTATTGGATCACATGGCATAAAAATACTATGTTGTTATAGTATGCCCTCAAGTTGACTACAACTTAAAATGTCTCTATCCTATCATTTTCTTGGCAAGATTTGTTGATAGTTTTACCATTGTCTTCATCTTAGGCAGAAAGAATGTGACTTGCCCTAGGTCACCCAGAGTGTTTCCACAGCTGATCAAGAATTTGAACCCTGTTTTCCTGAAGTTCTAGTCCAACACTCAAACCAGATTGGCTTCCATAAATACCATAAACATCAGAAACTACTTGGGAGGAAAATCTTGTAAAGCAGGGGTCTCATTTCTTTCTCCCAGATATACAAGTAGGTCAAACTAAAGAAAACAACTCACTTGAATGGAGCGATGGGCAAAGTGTGGATCACCAAATTTTACTAGATTGTAACTTCCATTAACTGTAACAATCATAGTCAGTGGTGAGGGGGGATCAAAGTTGTAGTCCTACAATATCTGGAAGGCTTTGACCATCCCTGCTTTAATGAAAACGGATATAGATCTCTTTTCTCAACTGATATCTGTTTCCCAACAAAGAAAATGCTCTTGATATTGTAGGAAATATCTGGCAATGATCGGTATGCATTAACAAACAAATAGTATAAATTTGGCATTTCTGTAAAAAAGTGCATCGTTGTAACAGGTTGCAATATGCCACATTATTACAGTCACTAAACCTAACCTAAAAGTCAGAATAACAGTAAAACCAACTGGTAAAAACACCAACAGGCAGGTGTTACTGTGGTCCAGGCCTACCCGGAGATAGCACTTGATATCGTTTTTGATATCAATCCATTCGGCTTTCCTCTGCCACCCCGCTCCATGTGTTTGTGAGGCCTCCAGACAAGCATGTAAACAGGCGCGGCTGATAACTGCTGGACATTCCATTCTCCACCCAGGCAGGCCAGACAGAGCCAGTTCGTCGCTTCAGGAACCTCTCCGGCAAACACCTCCGTGCATATGCGCGATACTAACAAAGGCTCCCTTTCCCATGCGGGTAACCTGACAAAGCTGTACTAAGTGCTCCGCATTTGCATACTGGTTACACTATTGTTAATTCGGCTTTAAGTCAATCATGCTAAATTCTGACCTTTCCAAGGCTTTGTTCCACTCCCAAATCACATTGTTCTTACCAAGTAAGGTATGGCCTGCAGTCACAATTCACCCTCTAAAAATCCCTGATTCCGAGACCTCCCCCGGATCGCTCCCGAGTTCCATTCAGTCTTGCCGCCGCTCTGCTTGGCAAGCTCCCCTCAGCTAAACGTGCTGAGCTTCTTCTTCGCACCCCAACTTCGCTCTCAAGGTCCAGGACTACGAGACAGGTGTCGTATCACCCATTTCCCTCTAAAAATCCCTATTTCAAGTCAATCTCTGATTCTTCAGTTAACTGTGTGACTGTGGTGTCTTTAATATTTGTCTGTATTTAATAAAACATCATTTTTGCTATTTTAAACCATCTGACTGCTTAACTACCTGATCCCATAGACGCTGGGTTGCAAGATCCTGCTAAGTTACCCTGCCTCTCGCTAGCTTTAGTGAGTGCTCCAGCTAATTTCCCCCAAAGTTGTGTTGTTGTTTGGCGATTTAGGTGTCCCTCCTGGGACCCCCAGAGATCAGGGTAACACAGGGCAACAAGAAGGTTTTCTATCAATATAACCAGTGATGAAGGATTATGGGAGTAGAGCTTACAAGTACAGGCATACCTCAGTTAATTATTTTTACCCCGCTTTTCTCCCTGAGGGGACTCAAAATCTTGTACGGGGAAGCTCCTTTATACTAAGACTTTTTGCTCCTGCCCAGCGCTCACCTCCCTTTCCTTTGTCCTCTACCTAGTTGGCACCTCAGTATCCATTATTTGCCACCTTAAAGTTGCTCTGCTTAATGACAGGGCCGGCCCTGAATTTTTCCAAATCAAATATTTGATGTGACAAAAAAAAAAACCTCCAACATCTTTCACCAAGCAATCCCTACTGCACATTTCTTTATTCTGTTTTGTAACATAATGTAATCTTTCATCCCTCAAAAGTCAGCTCAAACCTCACTTTTTAACTATCTTCTGAGATTAACCACTAGAGGGCTGTATCCACCCATTTTGAAAATCTATACACATCTGTCATTTCAAAACCCCTAAGGTGGTTGTTTCGTGTACCAAAATGATATAGATGACCTTTGTGCACTGATTCTAGGGGACAGTAAAGGCAACATAGGAAGGAAACAGATCTGACCCATAAGGCACTATGTAATAGGAGGTTTGTATTCTTTCTGTACAAGTCCCATTGAAATGAACAGGAGCTTCACATGAGCATGGGGAACTTCCCAGTGGCTGTTCCTTTAGTAATAAGAGGAGCGTATGTGTAGGCCACTTCAAATTCTATCATGGGAACCAAAATGTTTTTAGCCAACTCTGTTAGTTTGAAGTATGGCAGGAACCCTTGGCCTTTTGTTTTGTGAACTACAACACCTACAATCCTTTAAGTTTTGGTCATTTTCACTGGGTCTCCTGGGAACTGAAGTTGAAAATAGCTGGAAAGCCAAAGATTCTCCACTTTTGGTATATAGTATACCAGTGTACAATTCCTTCTCCACAGATCTACCTTAAGGTGAACTGCAAAAATGCCAAAAGCAGAACAAAAAGAGACATGGTCTGCAGACTGAACAGCAAATGTGTGACTTTCTAGATTCGGCTGCATTGCAGTTCCCATCATTCCTCAACACTAGCTATCCTAGTTAGTACTAATGGAAACTGCAGCCTAGCAACCCCTGTAAAGCTTCATATTCCCCACCCCTTGTTGAAGGGAACTAAGATAGCAAAGTGTTTGTGTGTGGTGAAGGGGTTGGCTGTTCATTGCAAGTCAAACTGACAAGGATTCAAGGTATCAGTTTGACCACCTCCATTAAATCTTTGCAAAGCAGAACTATGTTGGAAGGCAAAAAAAAGGGGGAGCATATAGATTTTTCAGTTGGAATCTTTTATGCTGAAAACAAGGTTATACCTTTTTTTTAAAAAAATAAACAAAATAAATTATATAGGTCAGAGCTGGAGAATCCAATGCTCTTTTGGTGTTATTGGACTTTACTGTCCATCAACCCCAGGCCATACAGCCAGTGGTTAGGGAAAGGGGGAATAGTAGTTCATTAATATCAGACAATGAGAGAGGTCCCATCTCTGATTTAGGCGACTTGAGAGCAAGCCCAGTTGTATCTGTAAAGTAAATTATATTAACTTCAATAAGACTTACTCCTAGGAAGGTGTATATAAGATTACAACTTGAGTGATATATTGTGGGGAGAACTGATCTGGACGTATATAACATCTATAAATCTCTAAATCGACACTAGCATTCTTCCTAACCATATTAGGCTAATGGCAACTTTTCGCACTTATAAACAAGCAACAGAGTTCGAAAGGGCTTTTTTTAAAGATAAATTTTAATTTTAACTAAGTATTACTTTTTATAAATTGTTCCAGAATACAGAACAGTAAGATTAAATTCTTGGCATAAACTGAATGAATAAATCTTTTTATAAATGCATTGGGCTAGATCAGAGATTAGAATGAAGGAGTCCTCCAGATGTTAGATTACAACTCCCAGCAGCCTTAGCCACCATAATCAAATGGAAAGGAACGTTGGAAGCTGAAGTCCAACAACGTTGAGGGGTATATGATTCCCACTTCTGCAATCAGGATTGATTAATACCTAAGAGTAGGCACATCAAAATCAATGGGATTGTTGATTTCCCTGGGGTCTTAAGTATCTGTAAGACTATACTAACACTATGATTCACATTAACTTAAAGGGCTACATAATCTAGCCTGTTTATAAGAACACAAAAAGCAAAAATAACCATGTCAGCCTTGAGAAATACATTATAAATCCCATGCCAATGCAATGCCTTTATTAATCAAACCCACTATGACAAAGATATGCAAGTTTTTTTGAGACCTCCAGATCTCTTAATCAAGAAGGATGCCACAAAGAACTAGCTGGCCAGGGGTAGTTGGATAAGTATAGGAAACAGAAGGCTCCCGAGTTCCATTTTTCACATGATGCCTAGTGAACCATGCTTATGACAAGGTGACCAGTGGTACCCCATTTCACAAAGTTCTGTATACTTCTCCCATTTAACAGACTTTGTGAGTTTCACAACTTTCCCTTGATTTCCCCCCTCCAATCCTATACATAAGAGTTGAAGGTCCTTTGGATGTTGCTGGACTCCAAATGCCATCACGACAAGCCAGCATACTCAGTGATGAAAGTTGATGGGGATTACACGTCTTCAGTATCTGGAGGACCCATACTGCATTCCTGCTGCGCATCAGCCTTCCATTACCTTCAGAGGTGTGGGGCTAACTCCCATTATCTCCAGTTGTACATGTCTATTTAGAAGTAAATCCCATTCAGCTAAGTAAGGCCTGCACTCAAGTAAACAAATACAAAATTGCAGCTTGAATGTAATAATGAGCTGGTAGTAGCCAGAGGTATACTTCGTTCAATTATTAGCTATCATGGCTAACAGTAGTTGCTAGAGCTTTCCTCTGTAGATTTACCTAGTTCAGAGGTGAGCAGGTGTTGTTAGATTGTAAACTCCTTCATCCCTCACCACTGGCAAGGCTTGTTCTGGCAGACTGGAGGTCCAGCAAAATCTGGAGGGCTGCATCCTAGTCTAGCCCTATCCAAAGCCAGCTGAGTCAAAGGGCATAGTACATTCTGTGGTGCTGAAGTCCACAGATTAACTGTGTAGTGTGCCTGCTCTTAAACTACTCAGTTTATAATTTCTTTGACTGACTTAACATATTTATTGTAACATTACCTTTTTGTGGACTACCATCTATCTACAAAAGCTTATGTCGTGAAACTGTTAAATCTTTTTGACGTGCTAGAAAATGTTTTGCTATTACTTGCTGCAAAAGATAACAAATGGGTACTGTGTCATAGGCCTGGGGAATGTGCCTCTCTGCAGATGTTGGATTGTTGCTCCCATGCATCCTTCACCATTCAAAGCATAGGTTAGGGCAGATAGGAATTGTAGTCCATCAGCAACTGGAAGACCATATGCACTAACAGCTCATCGTCTGAGCTGGACACCTCATCCTCCAGATTTTGAGCTGAGCTTCCCTACCTGCTTTAATCACCAGCTGCCCCTGACTATACATTCCCTGCCCCTTATGTAGTAACCAAGAGACTGACTTACCCACAAGGAAGCTCCTGGCTTGAATCCAGGTCAATCTGTTTAAATCAGACTCCACGTTTTTGGGTGCCCCTGGCGGCATGCTGTCAGTGAGGAACCAATTAGTTGTTCTGTGGTGACTTGTAGTTCCTTTTGTGTCCTCCTTCTGCATCAAAGAGGAGATAGTGATGCCACCACTGATCATTCATCTGATCATCAAGATCAAACGACATGTTAAGGGGAATGCATATTCCCTGCAATAACTACATTAATCAGACCTACATGTATTTTTACCTTCCACTGACTAATCACAAAACAGATCATACTACATGCAAGATCTGCAACTGAGGGCAATCATATTCTATGACAGACAGATGTCTTTCACTATTTGAGGGAGCACCTTTGCTTAATATGTGATAAATGTGTAATCTAGTTTGACCCAAACTGGACAAGAGTTGATGGCCATCCACTCCTGCTGTCAAGAGAGAAAGGGCAGGCAAAGGACTTGTAGCCACTGTCACTCGCTTGCTCAGCTAGGCAATTAGCAGAGCCTGCTGCTGGCAGCTAGACCGCCTAAATACCCTAAACAGACACTACATCCTGTTTGATCTTAGAAGCTAAACAGGGTCAGCTCTGGTTAGTAACTGGATAGGAGACAACAAGAGAATACCAGGTGTTCTAGACTATATCTCAGAGGAAGGAAACTACCTCTGAGTATTCCTTGCTTAAGAAACCCCTATGAAATTCATAAGGTCACCATAAGTTAACAGGCAATTTGAAGGCATATACACATACTGCTGGCAGCTATTGCTGCCAAAAGAATGAAGCAGAAAGTTAATATGAATTTGCTTGGGTTTAGAAAAATGCATCCATCTCTGTCGAATTGTTTCTTTCAGAATGACAAACTGACATAGCAAAGGTTACAGCCAGAATATTTGGTTCCTCCATGACACATAAGGACAAGGTGCCTAGGAGTAACAATAGCCACAGTACTTTGCAGCAACAGTAGCACACATCCAATCAGTGCAAAGCCCCTCTGGCAGAGATGGTGATGCCACTCCATTCTTATGTTGGCAGTACCCATGTCAGTGGAGTGAAGGGAGTGGGTCCTGTCCTTCCAGAGGGGTATATTTGCCAGTATCCATACAGAAAGGGAAGCTTTGGTGGTAGCAGCCACTCTGGGGGTTGCACAGTGACCCCTCCCTGGAAAGAAGTGAGTCAGCAGTGGCACATAAGCTCTCAAGTAGTTGTTAGAATGTTGGACTGAAATGTGGGAGATTCAGGTTCAAGTCCTCAATGAAGCATAAACTCTCAGTGGGTGGTCTTGCCTTCCCTCTCAGCCTGACCTACTTCACAAGATTGTTGTGATAAAAGAGCAATATATGTTGCCTTGAGATCACTGGGTGAAAGACAACATGTAAATGTAAATGATCAATATTTAATAAATAGCTCTCTGCAAGTGGTCAGGTCATACCTCTGGCAACAGCCATCTGTGCCATAGCCAGCTGCCCATGAGGTGAGGTGAAAGAGGTGCCAGAAAAGACTTATCTCTACATGTAAGAACATACACGATGTGTATAAGTGAAGTAAAACCTGTATACCCCTCCAAATGCTGGACATCCATTTGTTACCAGCACAGTCAAGGATGAGGAATGGTGAGAGATGCAAGGCAGCACCTAGACATGAGGGCTGCACGTCCTCCATGCTTAGTGTACAGAAAAGGCTGCAAGGCTCCTTTTTGGCTAGTGTTTGGTTAGGTGGACCAGGTGCCGAAAGTCCTACCAGGTAATTTAGTGGTTGCTGCCTTTTTGCTCTTTGCTTTATGATAATACCCAGTTTTAACTAATATTTAATTTTGTAAGTTGCCTTGAGGTTTTAAGAAAAAACATAGCAAAAAAAGGTGGGGTAAGCAGAAGACAGCCCAAGAATCTACTGGTAGATATCTTGGTGATTTGTATTAAATTTTCCAATAGTTTCTGATTCATGCCTCTGTAACAACAGCAGTAAGTATAAAAGACTCCCCCATCCCAAATTAAGCTGTTAGTTGGG
The DNA here is from genome assembly GCA_948474755.1 of Ctenosaura bakeri. Lineage (NCBI taxonomy): Eukaryota > Metazoa > Chordata > Lepidosauria > Squamata > Iguanidae > Ctenosaura > Ctenosaura bakeri. The sequence goes on along the minus strand of CAOLHI010002457.1, from coordinate 146,849 downwards.
GGAGGTTGAGGACCGTAAGTGGAGCTGTGGTTCAAAGAACCTTGCGTCTGAGACATAAAAACAAATTCCTTGGCTGACCATGTGCTCACATACATGATCATATTCTCATCAACATTCATGGGTCCATAGTTAAAGAGGACCTCCAATATTTTTCAACGTGGGGTGCCAGCTATGCCCTTCTCCTCTCCAGTCAACCATGGTGGTGACTTGTAAATTTCCCCAAAAGTAGAAATGTACAATCAAAACAGTGGACACTGTTTGGCATAAGATATGCTAACCTACATGCATAGATTGAAATGTAGGCCATTTCCACACCAGACTGTTATAGTGCTATTATTCCACTTTCAACATCCTATGGAATCCTGGGGTTTGCATTTTAAGGAGGGGCCTCAAAGGCAAAAAAGAGCAAAAAGGCAGCAACTATTGAATTACCTGGTAGGACTTTTGGCATCTGGTCCACCAAACCAAAAACTAGCCAAAAAGGAGCCTTGTAACCTCAAAGTTCCCTCCCTAAACTCCAACCCCCGGGGATTCCATAGGATGTTGAAAGTAGAAAGGAAGCCGTGCGTCCACCGCACCCCGCTCAGCCCAGTGCCCACAAACAACCAGTTCCCTTCACAGCCTCCAAGAGCCTCAGCCTCCCGGTTTTTCACTCGAACAAAGGAGGTCTGGAGAGACGACGTGGACCCCGTCGCTCGCCCTCGGCTTGGGTGGACCCAACCCCGCCGTGCGTTTGTGGCTTCGAAGGCCTGTGCCGCGTCTCCCGCCACGGAGTCCCACGCGAGCCCTTCTCCCGGCCCTTCCCTTCGGACGTGGCCTCAGGCGCGCCTGCCAGAGAACTCTCGCCAGGGGCCGCTGCGCTGGGCCTTCCGCCTTTCCCCTCCTCCGTGGGCGAATCCGGGGAAGGAACGGCGCGCGGTGCAAAGCCGGTCAGCCCCCGCTTCCTCTCCCCGCCTTGGCCGGGTCGTCCCTCCCTCCTTTCTCCGAAGGCCCCCACCTAATCCCTCGCTCCTCGCAGCGGGAGGCCCTAAGCTGCCTTTTCAGGCCCTTTCCTCGGCGCGCTCTGGCTCTCGGCGCTTTCAATGCCTCTCCCTGGCAGGAGACGTGTTGGACAAGTGGAGGGATCCGTCCCCCGCCAGCAAGGTCAAGGTGCGCTTAAAGGCGGCTTCTTCCCTCGGCCGGGCGGCGGGCGCCAGTGGGCCAGGTTGGAGGAGTGCGGGGAACAATGCGGGGGTTTGTTCCCACCGAGCAGCCTGCCATCCCCGCCACCACCCTTTTCCCTCATCCCCACCGTCCCCACACATACGCATTTGGAAAGGATCCAGGGCTTCTCCTGGCACACAGATGGGCCACTAAGAGGTCTGTCCACGGGACCGGGACGCCGACTTTCTGGGGGATTGTCCCTGCTTCCCGCAGCCTTGCTGGGGCAGTGATGGGGTGGTGACCCTGACGCCTCTTTGTGCCAGAGCTTCTGGGTGTACATTCAAGCCCTGATAGCATTTCCTAGCACAGAGAGGGGGATGGATTCAGGTGCTGGGAAGCAGCTGCTAAAAGGCAGGGCAGTTTTGGCCTGGTGGGAGGAAAGGTTAGGTAGCAACACCACTATGGCGAGGGGTAAGTTCTGAGATGACAGTGTGAGTGGCATAAGGATAGGAAGAAGGAACATATCTTTAACTCATCCTGTCCACATCAAGGCAGTTTAGTAAGCCCTACAAAGAATGTCTAGTGGGTGTGGATTTTTTTTTTTAAGATTATGCTTCGCTTCTGCCATAAAAGACACCCACCATTGTCATTTTTGCCACACTCAGGCCATTTCTGCACTAGACTGTATAGTGCTATTATTCCACTTTCAACCTCCTATGGAATCCTGGGGTTTGCAGTTTGAGGCCCCTCCCTAAACTGCAAATCCCAGGATTCCATAGGAGGTTGAAAGTGAAATAATAGCACTATAACAGTCTACTGCGGAAATGGCCTCAGTTGTGGACATTTGGCTCCACACAACACCATTCTCCATGGAATAGTCATAGATTAAATCTGGGGCCCCTTGTATGGCCCAGTCCTACTGTTTCACCGAGCAGAACTGAACTATATGGCAGGTGCACTGTGATAGGGAAGATGGCTTGGCAAGTATCAGTCTCAGGAGGATTCTGGGATGTAACTCAGACCCTGGTTAGGCCTCTGGGAAAATTATAAAGGATTTGGGCTGACTCTTTTCCAGTGGAATAATAGCACTATAACAGTCTAGTGTGGAAATGGCCTTAGTCTCACAGAACTTCTGGAAATGGTGTCTTGACTGAAGCAGACATCTGCTCATTAAGTGCTGCCGTCCCAAACAGTAATCCTTGGTGGCTTTTGCCATACTACCAAAAAAGAAAACATTATTGTTGTATCACAGCATCATTATTTCCAGATGGGAAACTGGAAATAAGTCTCTTGCAACAAAACAACGAGTTTTGTGGCACCTTAAAGACTAACAGATTAATGACAGCATAAACTTTGTGGCCATAATAAATCTGTCACTGTTTAAGGTGCCACAAGATACGGTGGTACTGGTTGCTGCATCAGCTATTGGAACAAAGGTTTGTTTGTGATTTACTAGAGAATTAAACATCCTGCACTTTTCAAGCATGATCATGAGCACCAGGACCAACATAGGTTAAACCTTCCCCAGTGGAGCCCTCCAGATGTATGCTGGATGGAGTGCTATTCCCATCTTTCCTGGCCATCATAGCCAATGAGGGTGTTAAGAGATGAAGTTCATCTGAAGGATGTCCACTGTGAGAAGGCTATTTTATATGATCTTCTTTAGGGTGGAATGTCTTCCATCCTTTGGATGGAACTATACTTTGGCTTAATGGGCTGCATGAGGCTGGCCCTACAGAAAAATCCCATGTGGTCATCTCCCTCCTTTTCCTGTTGCCTAATGATGTCTAGTAAAGCAAAATGTATATTGTGACATCACTCATCTTCAAGATTCCCAACCAAGCACAATGACATCATATCCACATTTTGTTTTACTACATATGTGCTAAAGAGGCAAGCAGAGGTGACAGAGAACTCTTATTTTCAGGAACTGCTTTGCCTTTTTTTTCCTTTAAACAAATATCTATTATCTACACATATACACACACATATTTAGGTAAAAAAAGAACCAACAACAGATGTTGCCAGTGTGTCAACCATGTGTGAATTGACTCTCATTTTTAATACTTACCTTTAGTTTCTGTATAACCATTATCAAGTGTTCAAGCACCTTCCAGCCCAGTAATAATGGCACAACATTCCTACCAAGCAGAACACTATTATTCCTCTGTGAGTATGGGCTGGATGAGCTGAGGCTTGAACAACAGTAACCACTGACATCTCTGCCTGTTGTTTGGAGTGAACACTTCCACAGAAGCCATGAAAGTTAAATACAGTGAACTCTCTCGATCTGCAGGGGTTCGGTTCCAGAATTCCTCGCAGATGCCAAAAGCCACAAATTATTATGTCCCCTATTATTAAATGGCAGCAATGTGTGCACAGACACTTCTATGCATCCATGTTCACATCACCACCATTTTATGTAGAGGCTATGATGTTCCATATTTGGTGGAAGTTGCAGCTCTGGAACTTGCAGATCTGGAGGGGTCCACTGTATGGTGTGAGAGTGTTATGGTTACCCCCAAATCCTCAAAAATGTGGGGCCAGACCTAAAATTTTAGGTCCACATGGACTACCCTGAGTAGTCTATATGATTGCAAGTGAGCTCGGAATCAGCCTGGAAAGGTTCCCAACTTTAGCCAAAGGGACTTCTCCCCCTCAGGAAGAATGCAGTCAAAACCACTTCTTACATAAGCAGAGAAGGACCTTTTATTGTAAAAAGGAGAGTTTTTTAATAAATTGGAGTGACAGTGATCTCATAAAGCATACAGTGCATGTGCAAGAATATTTATTTTCCCAAGATTAAAATTCTGATACATGGTTACTAATAAAGTAACTTCTGGTTAACAATCAACAATGAACCCTGAATGTACTTCACTGCTGAGTGAATATGTATTCACTCAGCAGCGAAGTATATGACATATTTTTACAGAGAGCGCTGGGAACCCAGTCATTGACTTTGCCAGTTAACGTTAGCATTATTTTAAGTAGGAGAAGGGGGTGACAACAGGAACAACTTTTAAAATTGACTAGAATTCAAAATGGAGGAACTTTAGTTAAGCAAATACAGAGAGACAGAAAGAGAGTTCCTTTAGCTTAAACATTTAAACAGGCAAAAGCCTCTGTGAATGGAACTGTCCAGGGTGCTGAATCTCTAACAGCCCTGCAGAGTAGACCAACAAAAGGCTGGGAAGCACTATCTATTCTGTCTGTACTCTTTTACTGCTTACAAGAGGAGCAGCCATAAGTGAAATGGAGCAGTCACCATTATAACTATATTTGTGTGGCTATTTCTTTAGTGAATCAGAACATCTTCCCTTAACTTCAGCCTATTCAAGAGCCAAATTCCTATTTCTTTATAAATATTTGTTATTGTTGTTGTTGTTGTTGTCAATATTTGCCATCAAGCCAGCTTCAGCTTATGGTGATCCTATGAATGATAGAACTCCATGAGCAATGGTCCACAACAGGCCTAGCCAAGTCTTGAAAGCCTAAGCTCATGGCCTCCTTTATCAAGAATCTATCTATAATGTGATCTTTTCAATGCGATAGCCTCAGTTCAGTCATCTTAGCTTCTAATGAGCGTTCAGGCCTGATTTGCCCTGAGATCCATTCATTTATCTTTTTGGTTTCTGTGGTATCTGCCAGCTCTCCTCTAGCACCACATTTTAAAAGAGTTTGTAAAGTGTGGCCTTGTAGAATTATTTAAATTGTTATTAATTCTCCTGGTTTCCTTTTGAGAATTTGTGTTTGCAGTATATGGAGATCAAAACAGAGCAAAGTTTCTGTCATGAGAGATTCTCATTTTAGGGCTGTTGGGGTACAACAGCTGAAAAGCAACAAAGAATATGCGAGTGGATTGGAGTCATTATCTTAACTAGCCCTTTTCCCCACTCCCTCATGTCACTCAAAATTAGCATGAATGTAAGCCCTTTGGGGATAGAGATGAACCTTATAGATATTGTTGATAGCTAAATTGAATTCGCTTCGGCAAGGTAAGAAATAAATGTTTTCCACAGGGGCAGTAGTCATTTTAGTCTTTGCAGTAAAAAACCAATCTTATGGCACCTTAAAGATTCAACAAAATTTGTTTGGCATAAGCTTTCATGGAATGTGCTGTAGTCTGCAAAAGCTGACACCAAATAAAATTTGTTAGTTTTTACAGTGCCATGAGATTTTTTTATTGCTTTTGGTATAAATATTGCTATACCAAATCATATTTTCTACTACACAGTCATTCCTCTGTTATGGATTGCCTGTTAATGGCCCCACAATGACTGGTGGTTGGTTCTTGTCTAGGAACTAATGCACAGGAAATGGTTGGAGGTTTCTCTTGAGCATTCTGAATACAATTACTGTCATCCTGCATGATAACTAACCTCTCCTCCCAGCCATGGGTATGTGTGAGGTAAGGCTGTGTGCATGTAAAGACATAAAAAGGAGCAGAGAAGAAGGAACAGGAGTGGACACTCAGATGGGGGCTGGTGGTCTAGACTGGTGGGAGTTATAGTCTAACCATCAGAACTTGGAAAAAGCTATTTTGGGAGCCTAAATACAACAACATCTGGAGACCTGCACAATTCCTACCCTGAATAATGAATTGGGACTAACCATTGGATTTAGGTCTTGGACTACAATGCCTAGAAATGTCCTGTAGGATTCTGGAAGCTGTGGTTCAAAAAAGTAACAACATCTGAATGACTGAGATTGCTTTAAAGAATGAGAAGACAGGGAAAGCCACTGTGGAGTAGGGTTTGGGGCTAGAACTCTGGGAGACCAGGGTTTGAGTTCTGGCTTCACCATGGAAACCTACTGGGTGACTTCAGATGAGTCACACTCTCTCAGCCTAAAAGGACCCAGTGGCAATATCTCCTCTGAATCAGTTTTGCCAAGAAAACCCCTTGATGTTGCCTTAGGGTTGCCATAATTCAGAGTTGACTTGAAGGTACCGGTAGATAACCACAACTACAGCAAGAACAGACAAATGCAGAGTCTCACCATTGAGTGTAACAGAGTGTGGTAGAAATGGGATGAGGCAACCAGGTTATTGTCAATCCCATTTCCTCCATGTCTTCTCTACACCCTAATATGAGGACTTAAGGAGCTACTAGTCCACAGCAGAGCAAACGGACCAGTTGAGATGAGCACTGCCTGAACTCCCTTATACCTTGTCAAGCATTGTGAGCCTTCTGGGAACTAATAATAATGAAAATGCATGAGATGTTGTCCTTAGACTCCTCTTCAGTCTTGCCTGTATTCTCAATTTACTAATAAAGCAAAATGTGCCACTCCCTCCAGATCCTCAGGTTTCAGTTTGTGTGAATGCATGATTATGCCTGTTCTTTCACTCAGCCACCAGGCAGCTGTCCTGGGCTTTGTAAGCCACCATCTCGCTTCTGGGGTATATGAGGAGGGGATGGGGTGGTCTTTGCTATGTGGTTCCTTCCCTCCCTTCCCTTATTGCCAGGTTGGCGATGCCAAGTATGTAATGGCAGCACAGCCTCTCCTATTCATTTCCATAGCAATGATCCTCTTTTTCTCCTGCCGGCAGTACTCTGCTAGCCAGGCCTTTTGTGGCTGGTTTTAATTAAAAGGCTCTTAAGTGTGAGACAAAGGCAAAGCTGAAGGGGTCTGTGCAGGGGGAAAAATGAGGAGGGGGAAACCGCCTCCATTCCATTCTCCACCCTGGTATGCGATTGCTAACCTCCATCTGAAACCATCACCAGACTTCAGCATCACCCACCCAAGCCACGAGGAACTCTTAGGCCCACCTGTTATGTCATAGACAGGAGAGCAGAGGATTGAAAGAAGAAGAAAAATGGAAGCAACTGTGTTTTGAGACACACATATGCCATTAACAGTCCAACCCAATCAACAGAAGAATACCTTCTCTTGTATGTATATCTGGAACAGGTCATTTTTGACCAGGAAGGGGGGTTATGTAAAAATGAGATGTATTGCAAGTGGAATCATATATATTTGCATAACGTTATTCATGCATTTCCTGCCATAACTCTATATAGTGCCAAGTACCATACTGTAGTCCATTTTCCCTGGATCATTTAATCTAGCCATTTTCAAAAACAGTCAGTAGGCTTCCCATCTATCCCTCTCCTGCTGTCTCTTCCCCATCCTCTCCCTAGAACCAATGCACCACCATTTTGTAACCTTTGTTTTGTTGCTTTCTTCAAAGTCTGATGCAAAATTAAGAACATTTCACTCTGATGAGTTTCTCAGCTATTTTCAATTGTTTCTCCTGTTGAAATCCGTGGAACTTACAAATGGCTTAACATTGATGAGATCATGCTTTTATTGTTTTCGTTTTCTAAATTTCTGATAGTCGTTTAAGTAGGACCATAGGATGCTGCCTTATAGTGAATTAGACCACTGGTCACCTAACCCAGTATTGTCAACTCTGGCATCAATTCTCTCTGGGTTTTCAGGTTACATCCCTGGTATTATTTGTTTATCTCCTATCCAAGTATTAACCAGGACTAATTCTACTTAGATTTTGAAATCAAACAAGATACATGCCTTTCCCTGTTGATTGTTGGCAGTTCAACTGATGACAACACAATCTTTTTCTTTTCTTTTTTGGAATGCAGAACCTTCTTGGAATATCCTCACATTTCATTCGTTCACTACTTGTGTTGTGTTTGAGACATGAGGCTGAAGAGAGGCTAAGGATCTGTGAAATGGTGGAAGTCCAAACATAGGGATCAGTGCAAAGAATCCATGCCATTTCACACATCCTCAGTATCTCTCTTATTGCTGCCAGCCACCTGCTCCCACCTTTGAAGTGGTGGCTGTGGTGTTCCTGCGCATTCATCTCTCATATCCTCAGCCTCTTTTTGCCACTAGCTGCCCAGTTCTGCCTTCAGTGTAGTACCTGCAGCTCTCCTCAGATCTGAGAGATGAACAAGAGCACTGCAGCCGCCACCTCAAAGGCAGAAACGGGCAGCTGGCAACATAAGAGAGAGACTGAGGATCTGAGAGACGAATGAGAAGGATTGCCACAGCCACCACCTTAAAGGCAGAAGTGGGTGACTGGCAGCAAAAGTTTGGTTTTGAGAGGTTTTCAGATTTCTCAACCTGCATATATAAAAACAAGAAATGAGTCACACATCGTAGTGCCAAGCAAAATAGTAACTTGCTCTTGCATTGGAGTGCTAACTCAGCTTTTCTCCCCCCCTTTTTTTTTAAGAAGGAGGAAAAGAGTGAAGAGAAAGAGAAAGGAGTCCCTCCTTCTTCAACATCTTCCCTCAACACTGCCATTTCCATCATCAGTTATATCTTCTTTCCTGTGTCTTGTATAAATGGACTGTCATATTGAAAAGAGATTTATGAAAGTATAATGCAAAGGCAGAAAACATGGTTGGGCTCTGACTGACTGAACAAAAAGGCCTTTTACACCCAATACTGTGCTTAGATTCTACACTGCCTCAACAGAGGCCCTAGAGCAGAAGGTGCAGAAGAGCACTGGGGGTGATAGACAGAAGGAGACTGGAGACTCTAGGCTGATGGACAAGGAGTGCCAGCAATACCATGCCAGCCATATCTTGATATGCAAGGGTGTCAGGAGAAGGGGAGGCTGCACAGCTGGCCTGATTTCGTTCTCTACCATAAGCTTGCTGATAAGTCAGGAGCTCAATGAAATGGAATGTCTCTGTCTTCTGTCTCCTAGTTTAAGGCTATACCTGTCTTGTTTCTGAGGCTGAGGTTCAGCCTTCGAACTTGCAAAACAAGAATGAAAACAGAACAAAATGGGGAAAGTTATCTTTATAGACTACAACCTCCAGAATGCCCAGGACAGCATGCTGACTGGAAGATTCTGGAAATGGCAGTCCAAAAAGTAACTTTTCCAAGCTCTGAAGCAGCATGTTCTGAGGTACACAAGGTGTCTCTAGTTAATTACAAGCAAATATGTGCACACATCTAGAATTAAAGGAAAAGGGTGTGATCAGCACCTACAATATTTTTTCGTATTCAGCTGATGTCTAAGTACTGCCTTGTCTCTCCCCAATTCAACAAAAATGTTCACCTTTTAAAATGGCAGATTAGAGGTCACTGAGCATTAATAACATAGCTTAATCTCTAAAAAAAAAAGGGCACAAACTCTTTCCCAGAAATGTTGGCATTTGTGCTGAAACCCCAGCCATGATGGAGTTCTGTATGAGGTGTACAAATTAAAAGGCACTCTGCCCATGCTGAAAGATTCTGGTTATCTGAAGAATTATGATATGAAAATACCCCCTGAATCTCCTTCCTTCCTTCCTTCCTTCCTTCCTTCCTTCCTTCCTTCCTTCCTTCCTTCCTTCCCCAGAAGCTGAAAACATATAAAATCCTCCATTCACCAAGGACCTGTCTGCAGTATCACGAACCAAACAATTTTGTGGTCTCCAGAGAGTGTTAGCCTGTTTTTTACACACATGTATCAAAAGGGCAAGAACCAATGTGGTGTAGTGGTCTGAGCATCAGACTCTGGAGACCAGGGTTTGATTGTTACCCTGTATGTTGGGGGTCCCGGGAGGGGCACTCAAATCACCAAATAAAAACACAAGTTGGGGGAATTTAGCTTGAGCACTCTCTTGGCTAAACGAGAGGCAGAGTAACATTAGCAAGGATCTTTAACCCAATGTATACAGCGTCGGGTCAGAGAGCGGCTAGACAAGTTTTTCAAAGTAACAAACAATATTTTATTAAAGACAAGAAACACGCAAGACAAGACATAAACTGACTAGCTGAGAAATAGAAACGGAGAGCTTTTCGGAAAGGCAATACGACACCTGGTCTCGTAGTCCTGGAGAGAAGCGGGGTTCCGAGGAAGAAAGCTCAGTGGGGCTCGCTGAGGGGAGTTCCTTCAGACTACCGGCAGCAAGGCAGGGTGGAAGTCCAAAGTAGTCCGAAGATGTCCCAAAAGTGGGGACTTTTTATAGGGTGGAGTTTACCTACAGGCTATGTCATGCTCAGTGAGAACAAAGGAAATTTGGAGTTGGACAAAGGAGTTGGAAAAGGTCAAGTTTTGCATGATTGGTTTAGCTTTGACTGACAGTAGCATGGCAAGTTCGTTAATAGCCCGATACAAAGGAATGGCATGGCTCTTGGCTGCATGGCTTTGTGTAGATCCGAGCCGAGCAGAGCCGGTTTGCAGGGAGGTTTTTCCCTAGAGCAACGGAGAGGCTTAAACTGCTTGCCTGAATGGGATTTTGGAATGTACAACCATTAACGGCCACACCCATACGTGCTCATCCAGGAGGCCTCTGCAAACACTTGGAGAAAGGTCAAGGAAAGGCCAAATTATTTGATATCAAAAGGATATCTAATGCTTGCTCTCACCTGACATATCATAACCGTAATAACAACCCCCCCCCAAATGGGAGATATTGGGACAATATCGATCATTTTTCCAATTAAACATTTAAAATCAAATTTAGAGCTGAATGTGGGGCTACTGCTCCAGGGTTGTATCTCTCCAAGGGTAAACGGGTTAGCAACATTACTAACTAGTAAAGACAGTCCCTAACTAACCAAAATCCTAAACCTAACTACGCATATCCAAACAAACATAGTATTGACAATGGCTGAATAGCAAATGACAATCAATAACAGCAATGACAATGAACGGTGGTCAATGAAAGAATCCTCCCATAACTGGAAACAGCAAAACAGTAATGCAATATGGAAACAGCAATGAAATACTGTGACACAGCAAGGTCGCATTGTAGCAGAGCGAGCAAAAGAAGCAGCAACGTGGAGAAGCAGGCAAAAGTAATGCTCAGTGTAGAACGGATAGTGGAATAATCCAACAAGCAAACAGTTCTGTGGAGTGCGGACATTAGTCCAAAATGTACTGGAGCAGGAGTTTGTGGTCCGGGGGAGGTGAGGTGCGAGCCAAAAGTCTCTGGGCGCCACCCCTGGTTACAGGAAAAGTTTGGAAAGTCCAGGTGGGTTGGAACTGCGGGAAAGAGAACAGGAACAACCTGAATGCGGGCGAAATCTGGAATGCAGGCACAGATGCAAAACCAAACAGGAACATGGGCAAAATGTCCGGGTTCATAGTCCAAGCTAGCCGGGACGCACTAGCTCTTAGCAAGATGCGGCTTGCAGGAGCAGCAAGTGGAGGAGTCCAAATGGTAGGGACTTGGTAATCTGTGGCGGAGAATGGCGGGCAATTTGCAAAGTCCGTCGGGGAGCAGCTGGAATTGGGTCCCCAACTGCGGCAACGGGAACAAGAAGTCGTCTCGGGCTGGTCCCTCGACTGGGATGGTGGATGTTCGATACACACACACACCCTCGGTGCCCGGGGGGTGTGGGCGTATCCAGGAATGGTCTCAGCCACAGGAGCCGTTGACCTATTTACTTATAAAAGAGAAAACTGACACAAGTTACAGCCAATGCAGTAAACAAATGCAAATAGATGGCACGGAGCCTATCAGGAGTTGAGTTTGGGTCTTGAAGACGGGGTGATGATGGGAGCCTCAGTGGAGCTGTTAACAAGACACCAGGTAAAGTTAAGATACATGGAGGGGACAGGGGTGACTGCCTCAGACCAGGATCACTGTAAGGTGGAAAGCGGTCTGACCACACCTCAGTAGAGGGGGCCTCCATGCAAGAGGTACCGTCTGAGGTGGACTGGGCCTGCATACTGTGCTTCATCCCATATTTCACCAAGGAGAATTTACGTTGTTGTCACACTTAGATACACACAGTATTTTGCACAATGGCTGAACAGAGGCCTTCGCTTCTGTTGGACACTTTGGTGTGGATTGGGCCTGGAGGCACCATATCATGATGTAATCTGAACAGATTTGTAATGGAACCTCTCAATTGGATTAGGTTACGCTCTGGCTTCCGCCTAGGCGGAGGCTCCCAAACTGGTGAAAAGAAAGAATTAATCCAATCAGAGACAAGCGAGTGCACACTTGCTCGTTGCCAGAGTGGACACTGACTCTGCCGGAGATTGTCCCAGATGGTGGGGCTTACGTATGCAAATGTCCTAATAACATATGCAAATTGGGAACATCCCGGGGCCAGTCATCCGTGCCAATTGTGTGGGTCTCCGGCCCTTATGCGGTGTCGGAGGCATCTCTAAATTTAGAGGGACAAGGCCGAATTGTGTGGGGAGTGGAGTAGTGGCTTGGACTGTTCTCACCCTAATAGTCCATGCTCACAGAGAGAAAGAGGAGAGGAGCTCCCGGGAGACGGGAGGTAATCTGGTCGGTGAACCGGAACTCCAGAGTCAGACCTGGTTCCCCTGAGAGGGAGACGCCATTGCACAAGGCCATCCCTCAGTGTGAGGGATGGCAGGCGTGCCGGTCTGACTCCAATACCTTCCTCAGGGTGCCCAGGCTGACTCTGTAGGTCCGATTCACCTCAGAGGTTTTAAGGGAGACCTCGGGTCAGCCCACCCGTTGGTCTCCCGCCAAAAGCGGTTATAAAAACAGACAAACCAACCCTAAAACTTCTATAACTACTAAACAAAACAACTATAGAACTATTGGCGGAACTACATACAGTTACTGGGAGCCAGGAAGGGGTTCACCACTCCACCTCCGCTCCACGCAGACAGGGGGCCATTCAACCATTGTTGAACGCCTCGTAAATAGAGACAAACGTCTCCGCCAAATTAATGGCTGGCACTTCCCGGGTAATTCAACGACACTTGAGGTGCGATTACACTCACGGGAACCTTCCCGGAGCCCTCCTCGCAATACTCAGACTCCACAATTCCTTTTGGTTCGACTGGCTGGCCTTTCCACTTCTTTAATTGGGAAACATGGAAAAACTTGAGCCAATCTCCTTTCCTCTTTGGGATCCTGACTTGGTACACAGCGGGGGAGACCTGCTTCACGATGGGGACCGGTCCCACCCATTTGGCAGCAAGGGAGTGTTTGTCCTTATAGAAGTTTCTATAGAGGACTAACTGTCCTTCCTCCCATTGGCAGGGATGATGCACCCAACCTAAACTTTTATCCATTTTTTGCAAATTCTTGCCAAGCTGGGCAGCAACCTGCCGGTGTATTTGCCCAAGATGGATGACTAGGCTTCGGACCCACTCGTTGTTAAGAACCACTGGTTCCAACTTGAAGGGGAGGCTGGTATTTATCCAAAACGCTTTGGGCAGCATCATCTTCCGCCCTGTCATAACCATATGCGGCGTGAAGCCGTGGGACGCTACCGTGCTTCTGAAGGCCATAAGGATGATGGGCAGCTTCGTGTCCCAGTCTTTTCCAGAGGAGCTACCATTTTCTGAAGGGCTTCCTTCAGAGAACGGTTAGTCCTCTCCACTTGTCCAGAGCTCTGTGGATGATGGGCGATGTGAAAGCGTTGGCAAATGCCCAGTACTTGGCACAGCTCCCGGGTGACCTCACCAATGAAGTGGGGGCCTGAGTCTTAGTCCAACACACATGGCACTCCCCACCTAGCCCAAACATTGTTGAACAGCAAGCGCGCTGCCATGCTCGCGGTGCTGTCCCTACAAGGAAAGGCCTCGATCCACTTGGAAAAGGGATCGATAACCGTCAAACAGTACTTGTTGCCACGCGGGGTCACAGGCAGCGGACTTATGAAATCTACCTGAATCCGTGACCAAGGACCCCCGATGCACTGATGTTGGATGGGCGCCTTGGGACCAGAGGGGTCAGCGTTGACCATGGCTAAAAGATAAACAGTTGCCCACCCACTGGTCAACATCCTGCTTAACTCGCGGCCACCACCCGGTGTCCCGGACTGGATCCACTGTCACATTGCAACCTCGGTGTCCCTGCTCATGGACAAACTGAATGATGTCACTGTGGAGTTCCTGGGTGACGATCCAGTGGTGCTGGGCGCTGGAATCAATAGCCCAGTACACTCTGTCCACTTGGGAGATCTGGAATCGGCCAGACTCAACTGAGCCCTTCCTAGCCAGCTCCAAAATCTCAGAGTCCCCTTTCTGTAGCACCCCTAGATCAAACATCGGGGGCACTAGCAATTCCTTGGGATTCATGTTAATGGCAGCGGTGGGAGCTGGCCATCGTCCAGTAACGCAGCATCCCGTACAATGATGTTGGCCTGGTTGTTCCAAATACAGGTAGCCGTACCCTTTTTCTGGTGTCCTCTGACATGAGCTACCCAAGTAGGGGCTCCCCTATCCTGAACCTGGGCTGCAATACGGACCCATTTCTCTAGATGGGCTATGGGTTTCCCATCTGATGTTTTAAGGTCATCTTGGATCCAGATTGGTAACCAGATGGATGCAGCCTTTGCTGTCCAATCCAAATCAGTATAGATGGCCAAGGGGCAGTCAAGTGGCTCATGCTCCAAAATAGCTTTCAGAGCTTCTACCTCTGCCTCCTGGCTAGAGTGTGGCTGGGCTCTCCCCTATAGGGTGAAGGAGTCTGTGACCCGGATCGCTCCATAGCCTGTCTGTGGGCTGCTGTCCACGTGCATGGATGACCCGTCACAGAACCAACAGACAAAGTCCTGTAACTGAGCTTCCTCAAGGGAGGCTCCCCATTCTACTGGCCAATTGGTGAGCTTCAATGGTGGTAAAGGAAAGTCATGCATGGCTCCGGTCACGAGTAGACCATAGGGAGCAGGCAGGTCTTGCAGTTGCTTTTGGAAATCCACCCCACGCGACCCCAAGGTAACAGTCCATTGGGCAATCCAGGTGTTAAGACACCTGGCCGTTCTGGACTCTACCAGAGAGAATCTACTTAAGCGGTGTGTGGGTGGTCTGGACAATCACACGGGCGCCTCCAATCATAAACTCCCAGTGTGTTAGAGCCCAAATAAGAGCGAGACAGGCTTTCTCTCAAGGACTAAATTTGATCTCAGGTGGGTTCAAATTTCTGGAGGCATAAGCAATCACACACTGAGTGCCATGCTGTAACTGTAATACGACCGCTCCAATACTCCTGTCAGAGGTGGCTAACTGGATGAGGAACGGCTAACCATGTTAGGGTGCACCAGGGCTGCCGCTTTCATCAGGTCCTCCTTAAGCTGTGCAAACGCCTGCTGTTGTGCAGGTCCCCAGTTCCACTCGGCATTCTTCTTTAGTAGGGCATAAAGAGGCTTTGCTTTGGCGGTGAAGGACTCGATAAAGTCCCTAGGAAAGTTGAATGTCCTAAGGAGGGAGCACAGGGAATGCATGTCTGTGGGGGCTGGCAACTTGGAGATCACCTCTACCTGCTGTGAATCGGGAGTGCAACCCTCCATGCCTAGACAAAGACCCAGGTATTTCACTTCCATAGACACTAGCTGGGCTTTCTCCCCGTTAGCCTTGAAACCTGTGCTACTAATGATCGTTAACACCTCCTCCGTAATTTCCCGGGTTTTTCCTCAGTAGAGGAGTGAACCAAGATGTCGTCCACGTAAGAGAGGACGTGGGACCGTGAAGCTGGTTGCAGCTTGTTCCACATCTTAACCATGTGTGCATGGCAAATACTGGGGCTGGAATGGAAGCCCTGGGGCATGCGTTTAAACACATACTGCTGGCCCCGGAACGTGAAGACAAATTTATACCAACAAACCTCGTGTAACGGGATGGAATGGAAAGCATTGGCCAAATCAATAATGCTGTAGTACTTAGCTCCTGCCGCAATGGCAGACATGATTTCGTTGTATTTGGCTACGACAGGCGCCACGGGAGGAGTTACAGAGTTCAAGGCTCTGAAGTCTACAGTCATCCTCCATGTTTTGCCATCAGATTTTAAGACAGGCCACAAAGGCGCATTGCAAATAGACTGCATAGGGGTTATCACATCCCACTGGAGAAGCCCCTCCATGGTTTTCCCTGTGCCTTCCTCGGCTTCAATAGGGTACTTATACTGTTTCTGAGGCAGGGGATCTCAGCCCTCTATCAGGACACAAGGCTCCTTTACTTTCCCGCACTCTATCTTATCCTTAATCCAGACCTCCGGGAAAGCCTTCACCCAGGGGTCGCTAGTCAGACAGCTAACTGGAGCGGGGGCCTTAATGGCTGTGCAACGATGCACTGCCGATAACTCTTCGGGTCCCTGATCTAACTTCCATAGAAACCCATTCGCGTAGTCCACAGTGAGCTTGTTTCCCCGCAGGAAGCCAATGCCCAAAAGGCCATCATCCTCGCCACGGTTCTCACAAGCCCAAAGCTGGAAACGGAATGTTTCTATGGACATCGGAATGTCCATCCAGGCTCAGGCAAGGTGACCCCCCCACCGTATCCAGAGAGCTGGACACGCTTAGGCGTGGGTACATCGTGCTTCACTAGTTTAGGGTGCAGCACATTCAGTGCCACCCCGGAGTCCACTGACAGGGTGGCAGGAGCTTTCCCCCCTTGGTCTCAATGCCTGCCTGCACCCAGAACCTTCCCCACTTGTCCGGCAGCAACTTGGCCACAACGTTGCGGGGAAGTTTCCTGGACCGAGGGCCTCCCTATTCCTGAAAGTCTGCGAACGAGTGGTAACTGGCCGCAGGCATGTCGTTAGTCACGGCCGGAACCGGCATGGTGCCACTCGCAGTCAGTTGCTTGTCAAGAGCTTCTAAAAGCTCCAGTAGAGGCCGCTTGTCGAATTGGGACATGTCCAATCTGCACTTGCGTAACATGCTCCAAACTCTGGCTCTGGTCGGGGGGGTCATCTGGGCCGCGGGATCGTGGCTGCCAGAAGTTTCCCCAGGGGGACTGGACTCAAAGGATGGTCTAGAGGCAGTGGGCTGCTGTGGGGGACCTCCTGCCTTGCCTGCCTGGCTGTGGGTGTCTCCTCCCTGCCACTGCCTATCCTATCTGGGAGCCGGGCGCGAGTTCCAATTCCCTCTGGGAACGGAATTGGCGTGGACTTCCTATGTTGGGAATGGGGTCCATAGTTCGAGTACGTAACCTCGGCTATGGGTTCCCCGTTCCTGGTATCTTGCTTCTGGGTCTTGGGGGAAGGTCTGAGGGAGCCAGCCTCTCACAGCAGGTCAGCGACCCTACGGAGGTTGTTCCCAAATTCCTCCCACGGGCGTTGTGGCCGGATGCACCAAACCAGGACCATCTTTGTCTCGTGGTTCAAGCCTCCGTATAACAGAGTCTTGAACTCCACAGAGTCAAAGTTGTGTCCACAGGGGCTCAGGGGGACCTTCTCGGCCAGAATCGCAAGCAGCTGCTTCCACGCCACGTAAGCCTCAGGGTTCTCAAGAGGACCCTGTTGCTCCATGACGTAGAGCACACTCGTGCTCTGTCCGGGCCAAAGTATCTGAACTACCTCCCTCATCCAGTCATGGGCCTCGAGTCTAACCAGGCTGCGAGCTGCCACAGCTGATTCCAGGGTAGGGAGCTCAGAAGGGGACATACAAAGGCGTGCCAATTGGGTTAGGTCCTGGCCATTGGCCGTGGGATGCGAGTGGGTGACTGCATTCAGCCACATGAGCCCAGTGGACCAATTTAGGGGGCCCAATTGGTCGGCGATGGCTTTTGCCTCCGTAGCACGCCAGAGGACCCTAGTCTCGGTGACCTGAGTCTCCTGTGTTGTGGCTCTCTCAGGGCTGCCTTCTCCTACAGGGGTGGTCCTCCTTGTCGTGGACCGTGTCTCTACAGGATGGACTGGGACCTTAGGGTCACTCCAGTCTGGATTAACAGGAGGGGAGGCCAGAGCTTCCTCCAGCAGAGGGGTCTCAGGCAAATCCTGAGTAAACGAGGGGAGCAACTCCGGACAAATGGCCGGTATGAGGGCCTTACGGGTCTGGAGCTGGCTCTCTAATGCGGCAATTTGCTTAAGGCAGGCCGCGTGACTAACAGCCTCGTGCTGTTCCTTAACCTACCCCAACATGTATCTGGCTGCTGCTCGGGCATGATCAAGCTCAGCCTCTAAGGCGTGGGCTTTCTCTTCCCAAGTCTGGGCAACCAGGGTGAGATCACTTAACTTCTGGGCTGAGGCTTGCACAATGGTTACTTTGTCCGCCCGCAATGCCTCAACCTCAGCTTGAAGCCAGGTGTTCTCTTTCTCTACTGCTGCTAGCCTAGCCCGGGTCTCTACTAGGGCTGAGCTAGCATCTCTGGCCATAAGCCAAAGTCCCCAAGTGGCCAGCGAGTCCTTCGCTGGACCGAACGGGTTCCTGGATTTATGCGCCAGGGCATACGCTTCTCTAAGGGAAGTAAAGGGATCTGCCATCTGGAAGACCGAGTCCTTCCAGGGGCATTTGCCTTTACTTAGTACCCATTTTTCTAGTTTCCCATGGACCTCTTCCTCACACATGAGGTCCTTCACTGCAACTACACTGGGGCTCTCCTGGCCCTTGCCAGGCAAGCCTAAAGCCAAGCAAATACAAACTGCGGGACCAAAACTGGAGTGACAGGTAGGACCACTGAGGCCCCTTGGGGGAACTTAGGGAAACGAACTCTCTGGAACTTCGTTAGGGAAGAGGGACAAGGAACCAATCTCCAGCCTGCCCAAAAGGAGGAAACGGTTGGCGGATGGGGAGGGCACTCCGACCCAGGGGCCACCTACAGGAGTACTCACCTGCCTGCAGTGGGGGGTGACGAGCTCAATTCAGGAGAGGAACTCACAGCGCTGTCTGGCCAAACAGCGAGGCAAGAGGGGTGAGGAACCAAAAACCAAACCATCCCTAACTGGCTTTTTGGGTAGGGGGCCCTTCCTACACCACGGGCTAAACCGCTAAACCCACACAGAGAATAAGTCGGGATTCCTACCCAATCCTAGTCAGCTAGCCAAATCGGGATTCCTACCCGCAAAGTCGGAGAAGTCAGGATTCCTACCCGCAAAGTCGGAGAAGCCGGGATTCCTACCCGTGTCTCCTCCAATACTAAACCAAAACCACAAAACTCAAGGGAAAGGGGCACCATGAGCCACACCCTTCCTAAAGTGCTTCAGTGTGTGCCTCGCTGCTAAAGTGTTGAGTGTGTGTAGACTGTTCCTTACGTGCTAGGCCTAAAACACATAAGATCCCAGCCCATGATAGACCCAAGATGGGGAGGTGATTCCCAGGACAAGAAGAAAGAAGGGGTACAGATTACCACCCGATAGAACTAACTGACAGACACAAAACACATGCACAGTCCTGCCTAACTGTGATCTAAAACAGCTCTGCTGACCGTTCCCTAGGTCGGCACCGCCCGATTTGAGGAGGTTCGTGACTCCTTCTCATACTGGAGGTACCGGGGCTGCCCACATTCTCCACCACTCTGTTACCCTGTATGTTGGGGGTCCCGGGAGGGGCACCCAAATACCAAATAAAACACAAGTTGGGGGAATTTAGCTTGAGCACTCTCTTGGCTAAACGAGAGGCAGGGTAACATTAGCAAGGATCTTTAACCCTATGTATACAGCGTCAGGTCAGAGAGTGGCTAGACAAGGTTTTCAAAGTAATATTTTATTAAAGACAAGAAACACGCAAGACAAGACATAAACTGACTAGCTGAGAAATAGAAACGGAGAGCTTTTCGGGAAAGGCAATACGACACCTGGTCTCGTAGTCCTGCAGAGAAGTGGGGTTCTGAGGAAGAAAGCTCAGTGGGGCTCGCTGAAGGGAGTTCCTTCAGACTACCGGCAGCAAGGCAGGGTGGAAGTCCAAAGTAGTCCGAAGACGTCCCAAAAGTGGGGACTTTTTATAGGGTGGAGTTTACCTACAGGCTATGTCATGCTCGATGAGAACAAAGGAAATTTGGAGTTGGACAAAGGAGTTGGAAAAGGTCAAGTTTTGCATGATTGGTTTAGCTTTGACTGACAATAGCGTGGCCAGTTCGTTAATAGCCCGATACAAAGGAATGGCTTGGCTCTTGGCTGCATGGCTTTGTGTAGATCCGAGCTGAGCCGAGCCGGTTTGCAGGGAGGTTTTCCCTAAAGCAACGGAGAGGCTTAAACTGCCTGCCTGAATGGGATTTTGGAATGTACAACCATTAACAGTCGCGCCCGTACGTGCTCGTCCAGGAGGTCTTTGCAAACACATGGAGTGGGGTGGCAGAGAAAGGTCAAGCAAAGGTCAAATTATTTGATATCAAAAGGATATCTAATGCTCTCACCTGACATATCATAACCGTGATAACAGATTCCCCATTTGGCCATGAAAACCCACTCCCAGCCATTACAAGTTTGCCTAAAGGTCACCACAAGTCAGAAATGACTTGAAGACATGCAGCAACAGCAATCATCAGCGTTAATTCAGTTGAGATCCCTCATAATTCCATCAGAAAACAACCCCCTCCCAGGCCAAAAAAAGAACTTGGAATAAATTCCTCTATTTTGCACTACAATAGCTAATGGTCTTTGACCATGCAGGCTGAGAGATTCCGGCAGTTCTATGCCAGAAAGGTAACATTCCCAAGTTCAGACTCTATGCATCTTTACTCCGAAGTAAGTCTCACTATATTCAGGGCTAAAACATGCTCCCAGATTAACATGCACAGTATCACACTGAAATTGTGTGAATGTATCCTCTTTCTGGGTTCACCCAAACGGCATAAGAGCAAGCTTGATCTCAGCAAGAGCCTTTCAGTGTCAGGGCCCAGAATGTGTTTTAGGAAGCAGGGTCGCACCAAGAAGCTTCCAAGCCCTGTCAAATTATTATTCTTCCTATAGTGCTTAAAGCACAGTGCTGTGTTTTGTTTGTCCAGATAATTGAAAAAGACAGTCCTTGCCAGGCAGCTCACATGCAATGCACAAGGAAAAGAAAAGGGAGGGGAAAGGCATTAGAGCAGCAGAGTCAAGCTTAGGCACAAAGCTGGGTGAAAGTGAGGAGCATGGCTGCAAAACTGGTGGAACTTTGGTTATTAAAAAGTATGGCCTTTTTTTTTCACTGCAACTCCCAGAATCCCCCATCATGGTATGTAATTATATTGATTTGAGGAGAGTTCTGATAGTAGTAATACAAAGAATAACTTTCCTGAACTCTGCAAATTAAGCACACATACACACAGGACTTGCAACAAAAACCTCAAAGGCAGACTGCAGCTGTTCAGAGTTCCAGCCAGTCAGCCATGCCCTCTTGCTGAAGACTGTTCCAGTGGTTCTTAACCTTTTCTTTACCAGAGAGTCTAGTAAATACAATTTGTTGCTGGGGTCCTCCAAGACATAACTCAAGATTTAAATATTTAAATTTAGATTTAACTATTCAAATGTGTGTGTGTGTGTGTACACACATACATACATATACATATACACACATTCATTCATTCATATTTAAGGCTTCTGGAGAGTAGGATCCAAATCCTTGCTCAGATACCAGGTGACCTTGGGCAAGTCACATTCTCTCAACCTCAGAGAAAAGCAAAGGCAAATCCCTTTTGAAGAAATCTTGCCAACACCCCTCTCATGATAGTTCACCTTAGGGTTGCCATAACTCAAAAGTGACTTGAAGGCACTCAACAACAAAGTGATGCAGACAGAGGGAGGTGCTTTCTAGCCATCATGGCTCTCCCCTTTGAAAACTGGCTTATAGTGACCCTGAGGCAAACCTGTCTTGGCAAGATTTGTTGCCTTTGCCTTTCTCTGAGGCTGAGAGAATGTGATTTGCTTGGGGTCACGCAGCCTTAGGGATTCATACTCTGGTGTCCAGAGTCATAATTTGGGTGCATGCACACATCTCCTGCCATGTCCCTTTTGTCAGGGACACAGCAGGGAAGTGTGTATGTGCACGCCCAAACTGCTCCCTCATTTGCAAACAAGGGAGCAATTTCCGCATCCACACCTCACCCTACTTCTGCATCCTACCACACATTAAGAACTACTGCTCTGTTCCATTGCAGCTCCACAAACTACTTCCAACTCTGCAATAAATCAGCATCCTATGGCCACGGAACATGCTCTACCTTCACTGGGCTGGCCTACTTTGGGATTCCACCCCCCTCTCTACTTCCTTAGTTTCCCTTATACCATCTCATCCACTTCTGCAAACTTTGTTGGTACTTTCCTTTTCTTTATGGAGAGTGCTGTTAAGAAAAGCTCATAAAAGAAGAAAGCAGTTATAGCAGATTTGAGAAGAGTGCCTCTGTACCCACATATCTTTTGCAGAACCATCCTTGTATCTTTAAAACGAGTCCATGATTCCACATTTTCTTTCCAAGCATCATCATACAAATGTTATGCAATATGTAGTAATGCAAGAGGCGGGGCAACACATATAGCAAAGAACAGAGAAAAGAGGGTTAGTATTGCTGCCTCCAGGGTGGAATGTACAGCTAATTATTTTCCATGTAGCAAATCTCTTTTAACATAGCATAAAATTTAACATAGCATCCCAGAAGATCCTTACCCCTATAAATAGCTGTCCCCTTTGGCATTTCTCTTGCCACGTGCAATAGGCAGTGGAGGGGAAAGGAAACACAAGGAGAAGATGCCGAGGCTGGCTCGACGCACCTGCGGTTTCTTTTAGCCTTCTGCCTGCCCCCTCCCAGCAATATCAGTTTTCCCTGGAGAGTTGGAATAGTTTCCGGAAGTCTCGGCAGCTGGGCACACATTGCCAACATCTATGGCGTGCTATTCAGTTTGGATTTCTTAGGCTCCTTGTGGTAGACTGCAGGGAGCAGAGAGAGAAGCTAAACCCTTCAGCTCCAGGAACAGCACTTGCACATGACACAGTCATATGGCATAGAGAGATCTTGCTTGGACTATTTTGCTCCTTGGATTGTACTGCAGCCTCAGCCCCCAGACCTATTTTCAGTGTCAAGATCAGTACTTGGGGAAATTACTCTATTGGGACCACAGTTCCCAAGACCATAAGCAGTCATGTTGCCTGCGGGATTCTAAGAGGATTCCACACTGCAAAACAGAACTCCATTTTATCAGCCTCCTGGACAGCAAAGGAAAGCTGAATTTCAGACAACTGCTTTTCTGGAGCTCTGCAATATTAATACAACTCCAATGCAGTAAATATAAATTAATTGTGGTTAAAAATATGTGATGTCACCATTAGATTCTAAAAACAAAGGCTGTGCTTTGCATGCCAGTTTATGCAAACTATTAGCAAGATAGGCTTTTAAAAGGCCATAAATCGTGACAACTAGAAGCAGGAAAGGGGGACATTTCACTCGCAGCAACTATAGGTGAACAGGTATTCTTGTCATGTCTTGATAATGTAGGCCAACTTTATCATTAGATCGACTGAGGCAGCTGCCTAGGCTGCTGGCTTGAGGTGTCCATGAATTGCTATTACCCTGGCATTTTGATTGCAAGGGTGAGAAAGCCGTTAGTGAGTTTTCCTTTCTCAGATGCCAAAATAACTTCAGATGGCTTTGGGTAGTATCCACCTTGATTTGAAGGTGGATGAGAAGAGAAAGAGTATTACTTGCTTTTAGTCTCATGGAGCAAAATATCTAGGGCAGCCCTGTGCTGTCAGAGATAGAATGGTGGATGTTTTGTCTGAACCAGACAGCAAGGCTATTCTAAGGTTCTCATCCAGAGTTCTGAGTTCATTCAGAGTTCTGTGTTCTGGACGTGACTGTTCGGGGACAACAACCATCTGGAAATGATTCAGAAAAGAGAAAACTACAACACTGTCAGAGGGCCTAGATGGCAACATCCTTTGAAGAAAGAACACAGAAAGTTTAGCAAACAGGATCAGGGCTGGCTGGAAAAGCTGAATCTAGGATTTATTTTCATTTTGCACCACACTGTAAGAAGGCATTTCAGATTTACCTCATCTTGCACCAGAGTGTGGAAAAAAAACTTTTTTTTAATGGACTACAACTCCCAGAATCTCCTAATAAGAACAAAGGGAAGCCCCACCCCCCATCAAAGAGCAGTAACTATGTATTTTGTGTCTTTTGTTGATTACACCTCACCTTGCAGAATCCACCAATAAGTTATCAATTGACTTTAGCATTTGGCAGAACAGAACCTGACAACCATCTGAGTGGCTGATCCCTTGTTCTATGTCCCAGGGCGATGGTTTTGTCTGAGATGGACTAACAGTGGATGAGTGAACTTCTCATCTTGCCTGCACTCTTTTCCAAGAACAGTTAAATAACCTCTAGATGAAGAGTTTGGAATAGTTATTTTGCTGGACCTCCACCCTGGGAGTGTGTCCAGTGACCATGCTGGCTGTGGAGGACTAGGCGTTTGAATCCAACAAAGTAGCTGTCCCAGACTCTGCCCTCAAATGCAAATCCAAGTCACATGCAAGAGATAACAGCCTCCTTTAAGGATCAGCAGACAGCAGCAGAGAACTGTCAAAGACTGCTGACTCCAGATTTGCTTTTCTTCATTCTCTTCTCCTCCTCTTCTTTTCACAGGTTTTGCCCTCCCTCCATTAAGGAAGTCGCTGCTACACCACCGCCCCACCCCCTGCCCCTCTGTTGGGTAGGCTTCCAGCCAGGCCTAGCCTGACAAGCACAGCTGCAGGATCTGTACCCAGGCTGCTCTCTCCTCTTTCTTTTGGGCAGTCCCCCATGCTGGGTCATATGAGGGTCCTCAGCTGTTCTTGCTGAGCAGGGACAACAACTGGGGTGGAAGCTGGGGAAGGTGAGATGTGAACAGTTCATTAACCAAGCGCATGGCATTTAATCTCCCCCGTGCACACACCAATGAGTCACAGTCTCAAGAGCCAAGCCAAGAATCACTTTTACTCTGTTGGGTTCCTCCTCTCCACACTGAGCTTTCTCAAATGAGTCCAAGAAGCCCCTGAAAGCAGCACTATAGCGGCTTCCTACCCCCACCAGTGCAAGTGCAGCTTAGCCATAACAATGGCATCAAACACACATTCATTCAGCAGATTTAGAATTAAACACATTCATGCCATCCCAGCCCTGAGTCTGTTTTTCCATCTGTTATAGTCCTGCTTCCTTAACACCCCTGCTTCTATCAGCACTGTTCCTGTCCCACAGCACCTCAGTTTTTTGCGCCCTAAAATTTCTGCCAAATAAAATATTCAATGCTTAGCTCCCTCAGGGACTGGACCTGGGGCTGAAGAATGTTCCCCATTCCTGGCTAATGTTTGTGGGTGTTTTTTTCTTTTTCTTCTTTTTCTTCTTCCTTTTCCGCCTAGAGAAATAAACCTCCACAGGGACTGTACTGATTCTCCCATGTTCCACGATGGATGTTTGCCCCTCAGCACTTAGAAGATTTGTGAACATTCTGTGGCACCATGATTATCCTGGTAGTGGATGAACTGGTGGGGGGTGAGATGGGTGATAAGAGAAGTTTCAGCCCTCACATTTCCCAATTCTTGGTTCTCTGTCCTTCAAGCTTCCAAAGCAAATCAGAGCTTGGAAAAGTTGCTTTTTTGACTGAGAGGTTTGGGGAGTTGTATCAAAAGTCATTTTTCTAAATTCTGAAGCAAATTTCCTTCCTTCCTTTCAACGCCTACAGCTGTTTCTACAACTAAGTCTTGAGGTACGCAATTTTTTTTCACCTGGCCACTCTTCTGTTCCTTTGTTTACTCTTTCCCTTTGTTTCTTCATCTCCTTTCCTTTAGTAACCCCAAGGACCTCTTCAAACAAGTCAATTCATCATAGCTGTGGGCCTTGTATGCACTGGCTTTCAGCTCCTAAAATCATCTGTGGACTTGTGCCTATGCATACCCTAACATGTGGAATATGAGGCTTTTGGCACATCTCTACCAACCATGTATAGATAAAGTTTAAGGTAGACAGGGCATATGATTCAATACAAGACTACTACCAAGAGCAGTAGTAACTCCAGGTGCAAGCTCAAGCTCATCAGACCAGAGCCTGGGGATCTTATTTTTCTACTACAACTTCCATAATCCCCAACAAGCTCACTGGGGTGGAGTTCTGGGAGTCATAGTTTGAGAAAGTAATATTTTGAAGCTCAGTAAAAATGCAGGAGGATATGTTGTAGCTAATTTGCAGACTGAATCAGAATGAACTCACATTGGGAGAATCTGAAAGAGCACAAGCAACCAGGAAGCATTTCTTGTTGTTGTTCTCTGCTCCCCTCCCTTCCTCCATCACATATGAAAGTAGAGGCATATTCATGTCGTTGTGAATCAACAAAATATGCTTTTCCACTTAGCATATGACTGACCTGGAAAGCTCAAAACCACATGATTTGTTCTCAGTGCTGTACATTTAAATGAGTTTAAACAAACACTATGCCATGAGACCGATCCCACTCTGGCAATAGCAAGAGCCAATTTAGTGGTACAAGAGCCCATTTTGTTGTTACACATGTACTGTGCCTTCTTCTAAACTGAGTAAGAATACATCTGCAAGAGCTGAGCTGATCTGGGCAAGAGCCCCAGTCCATGGCAAACAGTGATGTTTGCATGAGGACAGCTGCAAGTCATGTCAGTATACTGCTCTTTCTTAGAATATAGCAACATAGAAAAATCTATAAAACTCTTCTTTTAGACACCAAGAAATGAATGTGGCAAATCCAGCCTAAGGATCTGGCTAGCATACTACGTTGTGCAAATGGAAGAGGGCCATTCTTCCTAACAGGATTTCCCAGGAGCTAATTTCTAATGGAAACCAGAGCACAAGCCTGCTTGGATGCGCCCCCGTCCCACAGCCCACTTTTCAAAGCCAGTGCTTCTCAAAGTGGTGGTCCACAGACCAGTGCTAGTCAACAAGCCATCAGCTGCTGATCCACAGTGAAAAGAAAAAAACAACATGAAAGAAACGGAGAATCATAGCCAACAGCACAAATACAGTAGCAAACTGATAGCTTGCCATATCAGATAGCTTGAGAAACAAGCTCTAAGCAGTCAGTCCATGCTCAACATCTCAGAGATGGAAAGGGTTGTGCTACAATTTCAAAGGAAAGGAAAATAATTTTATGGATGTTCCGATGCACTCACTAATATCCAAACTAAGGGTTTAGTCCCAGCACTCAAATTTCACCATGCAACCTGTGAATGTTCAGATAGTCTCCTTCATTAAAACCCATAATCCAGCATAGGGTTTAGAAATACTACTTTTTAGGACTATAGCTCCCAGAATTGTCCAGCAAGCTGGGCCAATGGCTATCCTAACTATAAAATTCTGGGTACTATATTCTAAATAATAAACTGTTTTAAGTTCTGGATTTAAGAATCAATCTGTCTATCTTGGTCTGAAGTGTCGAGGGGCTAGGGAGAAGATTTAGGCAACAAGAATTTGAGGCAGCAGCAGGGCCCCAAGTTACTTGGCAAGGTAAACACCTTGGCAAGCTACCAGCCTTGAATGCCACCTTTTTTTTCCTGGCAGAGTTTCTTGGCATGTCCAGCAGGAATTCAACCAACAAATCTTTTCCTTGCCCAGTTGAGGGATATTAATATGAACAGCTTCACCTACTGTACTTCTACCTGTCTTGCAGCTATTTCAGATGAAGAAGAAAAGTGGCTTTAATTGCAGCCAATAGGCAAAAAAGTTCTTCCTTAATTGTTCTCTTGTTGGTAATGTACATTAACCAAAGTATGCTGTGATCTCACATATATACCTATAAGGTCATAACTAGGCCTTCAGCTGGTAGTCCCCTGGATTTTGGGAGCTGGGGAGAATTCTCCCTCTGCTGCCAAGTGTCAGGTTAGGAGAAAACGAATTGACTAGCTGGTGGGCAAGAGGGTCATAAATCAAAGTTTGTCTTGAAGGGTCAAGTTATTCTCCTCCGCCCCAGCCCCAGGTCTTTGATTCTGGGAGCCCCCTCCCCCCCACAGCTCCAAACAGCGAGATGGTTTCAATTACGCCCTGAAAGGCAGAGGGGCCCCCTTTCAAGGCAGCCTGGCCTTCTCCTACTCTCAACAAAAGCTTAAGTTACAGGAAAAGGAGAGCGCTGAGCGAGGGAAAGAAGTTAGGAGAGGAGGGGAAAAAAAACAACAGACCAGGGGGTGAGGGGGAGAAAATCCTGGAAAGGAAAGAAAGAAAGAAAGAAAGAAAGAAAGAAAGAAAGAAAGAAAGAAAGAAAGAAAGAAAGAAAGAAAGAATTGCAGGAAAAGCAATACAGAAAAGGTCTGGATGTTGGGTACAAATTTCAGCCTAGAGGGAAAACAGCCCCCTTTCTTGTCTGAGAATCTTTTTGCTGGAGCATATCCAAGGCACATCAAAATTCTGGGACAATTTGATCTTATTTATGACCAAGTCTCAGAGTGCAGACAATCCCAGCTCCGTCACTAAATATTCTTGGTGGTAGAATTAAAAATATCTACAGGCAAGTTCTACAAATCTGTGTGATCCTTCCACATAACCACTTTTTTCTGCAGCTTCCTCCTTCACAAAATAAATATCAGAAAATCTGGCAAGGAGGCAGCCCCTAAATCCTAAACTACAAAGTACTGTCTTTCTCAACAGATCTGTTTAAAGCATGCAAATGTAGGTTCTTTGCATATACACTTATTTTGCATTGTGTTTATTTCTTTGGCTACTGCTAAATACCGGGAAGGCAATGGGCTTATGGCTAGCATGGAAAAGAGCTAGCCCCTGGACATTTTGCTAGAGGAATACCTGGTTTCTGAGTCTCACTGCTCACTGGTTGCATACTTTCAAGGGCACATCTTCCACCTCTTTAAGAAACACAAATCTGTTTTCCTGGGTTGCTTTGTTTACTTTAAATGAAAGCAGAGAATTTCAAGACATTGAAGTCTGTTCTGACCACTAGTTTCTGCAGTGTCATGGTGTGATTTCGAAATAGTCTCTCTCACACACACTGCTCTGTGTTAGGGCTGCCAGATCCTGAAACACACAGTTCTTACTCTTGGCCAAAACCCAAAGCTCATTTATCAAAAACGGGAGACGACCTTGGAAAAGTTCCTTTTTAGACTACAACTTTGGTCATATTGGCTGGGGGATTCTGAGAATTCAAGGGAAGCTCGGGGGGAACACAAGAAGTAAAGGGGGGGGTCACCAAAAGATGTGTACTTAATCTAAGGCAGCCTCCTCCAACCTGGTGACTTTCACGTATGTTTAGCTTAAGCTCCCATCATCTCAACCCAGCATGGCCAGTCCATGGTGTCTGGGGATGGTGGGGTTATAGCCCAGCAAATCTGGAAGGGAATAAGTTGGGGAGAATTGATCAAAGGTGCCCTGTGTTTGCACAGAAACTTAGAAGCACAGAGTTGGAAGGGGTCCTAAAAACCATCCCTGCTATGCAGGTATCCACTGCTAAAGCACCCCTGAGAGGTGGTCACTTCTGTTGAAAAAACTTCTAATAGAGACTTCCATGGTAGAAACTTCCATGGTAGCCTATTCCACTGTTGAACATCTCCCATCATCAGGAAGTTCTTCTCAATATTTAGTCAGATTCTTCTTTCTGGTTATTTTTAATCCATGGGTTTAGTTCCAATCTCTGGAGCAGCAGAAAACAGGCCATCTTCTTAGTTACCCATCTCCAAACCATTCTTGCTTGTCAACATGCTTAAGCTGTGGTGACCAGAACTGGACAGTATTCCCAAGATGTCTAAGCAAAGAAAAAAGAGTATCTCTCTTACTTCCCTTGATCTGGTCACTATAGCTGTATGGACTTGTAAATGTGATGCTACCAAGCAATTCCATCTCACACCATTTTTTCCCTAACCTTCAGATGCGGCAGCCGGCAATATACAGTGGGATTTTTAAAATATTTTACTTGAAATGTTTATTAATTTTGACACAATCTATTATTAACCAAGTACCTTCCTTGACTAATCAATTCATACACACAGTCCTTTTCAAAGATGGGAAATTCTAATTTTATTTGGCTATTTCTGGGAAAAATAACAACCCTATCTTCCAAAATGTGATCACTTTGTCAAGTTTTACTGGGAAGGTTAACTTCATCTGTAAGTTCGTTCACTTAAAACTTTCTATCTCTTTTTACTTGCTTGTATTTGAGACAGGTTGATTACACTGTGGGGCCTGAATACTCTAGAAGGCACCGGATCCCATCTGATCTCGGAAGGTAAGCAGGGTCGTCCCTAGTTAATACTTGGATGGTAAACTGCCAACCAATACCATGTGTTGTAGGTTATATTTCAGAGGAAGGAACTGGCAAAACCACCTCTGAGTATTCCTTGCCTAAGAAAAGTTTACAAAATTCATAGGGTCACCGTAACTCAACAGACAACTTGAAGTCACATGCAAACACACAATTATACTGTCTCTCCACTATCTTCATGTATCTGTCATTATGTTCATGTAATCTCAGTAAAGATCATAATGATAAACAGCGTCATCCCAAGACATTTTGCTGCCCGAGGCAAAGGAGTGGATGGCTTCCCCTCCCATTCAATTTACAAAGGCTAAATGGATTGGCACTTGAATCTTCCTTCAACTGGTCCTACTGTCTAGGCTGGTAGTGTGCAATTAGTCTAGAGGGCCATATCAGATCTCTAGGAGACCTTAGAGGGCTATGTTCCTACTGTAAAATAAACAAATAAACAAACTTTTTTTCAGAAATTAAAAATTTTAAAATGCCTCCCCCAACAACCCCCTTATGGCACATGCAACCATGTTTGTAGGCCTTTCTGGGCCCCTAGAGGACATTTCGGGACATTTTGAGGGTAAAATAATTTTTAAAAAATGTCTGACTTTTGTTGTTGTTGTTGTTTTCTTCTAGGGGAGGCCTGGGCAGTTGCATAGGGACAGGGGGGTGATGGGGGCAGTTCACCCCCAGTAGCAATGTTTTTGGGGCATCCCAGCTCGCATGGCCACACCCATGCACCATAGCCCTGCCCCCTCCTATCCCTGCCTCCAAGCTCTGCTGCTGGGTCTGTGGGGCTCCAGAAAATGCCCTCTACAGTGGGCATTTTGGGGCAAAAATATATTTTTTTTACTCCTGGCAGGTTCTGGGGCCCAAAAAAGGCAGTGGGAGGTACATGCAGTCCACAGGCCATACTTTGCCAACTCCTGATCTAGGCCAAGGTTTCGCAACCATGGTTCCTGGATGCCTGGGGCTCCACAAGAAGTTGCTAAGGGTTCCACAAGAGATTGTGAATAGGGAAAAATGAACTTTTTTTTCTTTTGGAGCTGTGGTTATGATAACTTTTATATTTCAAGAATTCTTCCAGGGTGAAAAGGTTGAGAAAAGCTGTTCTAGGAAGATGAACAAGTATCTATTAATACCCCAAATTCCTTCCAACTCTCCTCCCAACCAGCAAAGGAGTACAAGGTATACTTTGGCCTTTTCTGCATTATGACACTCTCACATGTTGTCCAGTCACAATCCCAGCAGTGCCTCTGTCAAGATGGAAACGTGTTCCCAATGCTCCTCTCTGAATGCAACCAGCTGCCTGCAGATGGGAGTGTGAGGGACATGTTCCGTCCTTCCACATTGCAGCTGGTCTTCTCCCCATGCTACAGTAAGGGAGGAAGCGCGCAGATCACACTTCTGGATCTTCTACATGACTGGCT
Organism: Ctenosaura bakeri; assembly: GCA_948474755.1. Taxonomy (NCBI): domain Eukaryota; kingdom Metazoa; phylum Chordata; class Lepidosauria; order Squamata; family Iguanidae; genus Ctenosaura; species Ctenosaura bakeri. The sequence goes on along the minus strand of CAOLHI010002457.1, from coordinate 115,489 downwards.
GCGACAGAAGGCTCATGAGATCAGGGGTCACTGATGGAGTTTCTCCATCAATGATATAGCCCGCAATCATGCCAGCTGGTGACAGGAGAAAGGCGGGACCGTGACAACATCATGTGGAAGCATTGTCACAGTCCCGCTCCTCTCACATCACCATGCCCGGATGTCATCTTCATGCAGAAAGGGCCTTAGACCTTGCAAGGGAGTAGGGCTTCCAAGGGAGTAGAGTAGTGTGGTATAGTGGTTTGAGCCTTGGACTACAACCCTGAAGACCAGTGTTCAATTCCCCACCTGGCCATGGAAAACCTCTGAGTGACCTTTGTGCATTGCATACTCTCTGCCCCAGAAAACCCTCTGAGAGAGGGTTGCCATAAGTTGGAAGCAACTTGAAGGCACACAACAACAACAACAACAACAACAACATCAACAACAACAGCAACAGAGTTGAGTAGCAAAGTAGAGGTATTTGTGTACAAAGTACCCTGCCAGCTGACCCTATCTAAAGAAAGCCTGACTGATGAATCAGAGAAGTAGTTCAGCATAAAGTCCCCTTCTACCCTTCAGCCAGAGAATCTTGCTATTGTGTAAGATGCAGGGAAATTAAAGCCTGACTTGCACATAAGGACAGCACTTAGATGCTTAGAAAAACAGGGGGGAAATCATAAACACCACTTACCAAGCTTAAAGTTCTAGTCTAACATTACAAAAGGTCCAAAGGATGGTATATGCAAGCTATATTCACCAATGGTCTCATACAAAAGTAACATGGTATTTCACACAAATATGGTCAGAGGTATAGCAGGGAGTGGCTGCCTTGTCCTTGAAAGAAATTTTGCAACTTTTCCAATCAGAAGTCTTGGCAAAGCTGAAGTCCTGCATGCTCCAGACAGAAAATGTAGTGCTACTGTCCTGTTAGAGGGAAATGTTGAAAACTGCTTTTTGGTCTTCCATCTTCCATTGGCAAGGAGAGAGGGGCAGGGATGTACCGGTAGCTCTAAGGGAAAGGGATGAGAACATATCTCCTCCAAATGAGAATTCTGACCTCCCCCCCGTGACATTGTCTTTCAGTCCCCAAATTTCTAGCATTGTAGAGGTGAGACACTGAAAATCATTCACAATTGGAACTCATATTTGCTGTGTTCCTATTGCTTTAGTAACTTTGTCTGCACCCTTTTCTTTGGATGTCTAAATTGGATTTCTAAATATTCATCTGAAAATTTAAGTTATTACTATGCTAGAAATGGCAAGAGTGAAAGGAAATTTCATCTAGATGGTCAGAATTCTTATTTGGAATGCAATGTTCTCACCCTCTCCCCCATAGTTACAACTCTGAATCACTATCAGAGTTTGGAAAAATTCCTTCTTTTAAATTCTAGTACTAGGAATCACCCAGGAAATGTTTTTTTTTTTTTTTCTGGGAGCTGTCATTAGAAAGAAAAAATCTTCCAAATTCTGATAACTCTTAAATCTGAATAAAAGTCAGAGAAACCCTAGCCTACTATCCTGGGGAGTAAAGCACAAATACCCTGAAATAAAACAGGCAGGGAAATTTTGGGAGAAGGCAAAGTCTTCTGTCCTGGGGGTCAATTGCTGTAGGGAGGAAAGCTTAGCTCTGTGGTGCCAATGGGGAAGATAACAGAAAGAGGAAGGGTTTTGTTTTGGGGGGTTTTTTATGCTTAAAAAGGGTCAAGTTGCAAGGAGAAAAATGGGCCCAGATAAAAGGTCTGGGTCAGGCATGAGAGAACTAAGAGACGTTTTGAAATATGACAAGGGAAGAATTACAACTGTTGGGAGATAAGATGCTGAAGGTAAGTGGAGATGGCAGGAGTGGGGAGGGGAGGAGGTTAAGTTGGCAGAAGAGAAGGGGAGAGATAAGAGAAGAAAGCGTTAGGGTCACTTGCTCAGAAAGAAAGGCCAGCTGGAGTCAAGAAAGCAGATGGCCGTGGTCCTATTAGGCATACCAGATTCTCCCCAAAAATGCCGGTTGGGGGAGGGAAGAGAGAGAGAGAGATTTCTCAGGGCAAAAAGTGAAACAAATGCAGCAAGTCTGCATGAAAATAAATTTAAATCAGAAATATAGCTTGGATGAGGGGATTGCTGTACACAGCTATGTTGTACATATTTTCTCAATGGGTAAACAATGATGGTATCACTCTAACCCAGGAGAAGGAAGGAAAGAGAGCAGAGGATGTCCCTTTGTGGTTGTTCTGTGCTGTCAGGTTGGCTTTGACTTATGGCAACCCTATAAATGAGAGACTTTCAAGAGATGCCATTATTAACAGGCCAGTTCAGGACTTGAAAACTTAGGGTTGTGGCTTCCTTGATTGAGTCAATCCTTCTGTAATGTGGTCTTCTTTTTCTTCTACTGCCTTTTGCTTTTCCCAGCATTATGGACTTTACCATTGTGTCATGTCTTTTCACTATACATCCAAAGTGCAATAGTCTCTGTTTAGTTATTTTGTCCTCTAATGCAAGTTTACACTTAGTTTGCTCTTAAATAAGACCTTCATAGCTACTCTTGCAAGTTTTAATCTTCTTCTGATTTCTTGACTACAGTTTCCAATTGTATTGATGGCTGAGCCAAGAAAACATTGAACAATTCTGATGTCTTCATCATCAACTTTAAAGTTAGATAATTCTTCTGTTGCCACTATTTTTGTCTTCTTAATATTCAGCTGTAACCCTGCTTCAGGTGTTCTTTTTTCCTAGTCATCTGAGCTCCTCTGTGTGTCTTATTATGTTCCTTTTCCAAATTTTCATACCTCTTTCTTCTGAATCTAATCCCATTTTCCATGTGATATGTTCTTCATATAAGTTAAACAGAGAGGATAATAAAAAGTACCTTTCTCTGACTAGCTTCAGAAGTGAGACTGGGGGACATGAGCTCAGTCCCATGCTATGAGGTTCTTCAAGGGTCTGTTCTGTCTATGAAGTTCTTCAAGGATTCTGTTATTTTCCTCACACTGTTGAACATCAACATGGAACTGCTGAGTCAGGCCATTCAGATATTTGGGTTGTGGTATTGCCAGATCTCTAATAATACTGTGTGTTTGTATATGTGCCTTCAAGTCGCCTGTTGACTTATGGCAACCCCATGAATTTTTTCACAAGGTTTTCTTAGGCAAGGAATACTCAGAGGTGGTGTTGCCAGTTCCTTCCTCTGAAATATTGCCTATAGCACCTGGTATTTGCTGGCAGTCTCCCAACCAAGAGCTGGCCCTTCTTAACTTTCAAGATCTGGTACCTTTTAGGGTATTTAGGCTGTCTTGATAATACTATCAATATCTATTTTTTTAAAATCTAATTTGGATGGTAAACTAGCATATCAGATAAATTGTTTTTGTGTCTGCAGTTTCTCATTCTCTTCCGGGGGACATTAGAATGTGCAGAACACACATAACTACACCCTAAAGTAGTATAGTTAAAGGAAAAAAATTGTTATACTCTTCCACTTAAACTATATTAACTATACCTCACTGAAGGACTGGTGAAATGCTAGTTGTTGGAGGTGGGGATTGAAATGCAGCTTTTGTGTGTTTGTTCCAGATCTGCAGCATTACATCAAAGCTTGGAGAAATTTGTTTTTTTTAACTACTGTTCCCCAAATCCCCCAGCCTCTATGGACAGTAGATATGCTGGCTGAAAGATTTTGGAAGCTATAGTCCAAAAAAATGGCAAACCTCTGATTATGGCGTCAGCATGAAAGAACCAGTGTGATGTGGTGGTTTGAGCATTGTACTACAACCATGGAGAGCAGGGTTCGATTCCCCACCCAACTATGGAAAGCCACTAGTTGACTTGGGGGCATCACATACTCTCAGCCCCCAAAAATCCTGTGATAGGTTCACCTTACGGTCATCATAAGTTGGAAAAGACTTGAGGGCATACAACAGCAACAACAACAACAACAGGATGCCTTGTTACTATGGGCATTGAAGGCATAAATCACACTTAAACCTGTCAGGACACTGTGCCCTCTGCCAGACAATATTGGATACAGCCAGTGGCAAATCTCTGAATGTGTCTGTGTGAAGCCAAGATGGCAGAAAACCGACTTTTTAGGCATTGGGTTTTTCCTGTTTCATCCCATCTGGAAAGTGGAAGGTGTATTCATTCCTTTTAATAGATCACGCACAAGAGGACTTCCCAGTGGATTGTTCCTGTGGGACGCATATGGACAGAGCAACTCTATGAACATTTACTTAGAAGTAAGTTCCACAGTATTCAGTAGACCTTCTTCTTATTGTTGTTATGTGTTCATCCCAGCTTATGGTGACTCTATTGTAGGATATTGTAGAATTTTCTTGGCATCCACTTTTCTTGCTATCCACTTTCAACATCCTATAAAATCCTGGGGTTTGCTGTTCAGAGAGGGGCATTTCGAATTCTCAGCCAGAGAGCCCTTTGGCCTCAGTAAACTACAAACCCCAGAATTCCACAGGATGTTGAAAATGGAATAATAGCACTATAACAGTATAGTGCAGAAATAGCCCAGCATTCAAACCACAACACCACATTGCTCCTAATTACCATGGACTAAGGTCAATGGACTTTAATCTCTAGGGAAGTATGTACTGTATTATCATTTAAGTTAGTTGCTCTTGGTTCCTATCACATCAATGGGACTATCTTGTTGCACTGATTTCAGAGGAGGGTTACAGTAAGCCAATATCTTTATCACAAGGAGCAACTTAGGGCAATTAACTCCACACTCAGTGACCAACCTGTCTTGCAGTTCAGTGTTCCAGTAATTAAACAAAATTAAATAATTCCTTTAGAATTAACGAAGACTTGCACACATTTTAAAACCTCAGTTTCTTCCAATGTATACAAGACCAAATAAAGATGTAGGAAGTTTAAATAATGATCAACCTTTAACTTTCGCGCACAGTAAGTTTTTCCTTGAATCCAAAGTTCCTCTCACACCAGAAACCTTTTAGTGCTCTCACCCTTACACACATGTCCAAACACAAAGGATCCCAAGGTTCCATAAAATTATAAGCAATTAAAATGTAATTAGCTTTACTCTAAGATCTCCTTGGTAATGGCCCCTGTATTCTGCCTAATTATGCTGTACCTTCCACCCTTCCTCCTCCCCCAACCCATTTCCGAAATCCTCCCTTTCCCAAACAAACCCTCACAGCAACACGTTAAAGATTTTTCTCGCTTTGAGGTGCCACTGAGGAAAAAGGGGTCATAATGGTCCTCTTTGTTACTGAAAGGGGGCAATTATAAATAAGGAATAACCTAGCCATTAAAGGCACCTCTTAAACCTGCCACACCCTCCCAGTTCACAGAAAGATAGAGAATTTTAGGTAGAGGGGGGCAGGGGGAGATAAAACACTTTGAAGGGGATCTTTATCGCCATGGAAAAGTAATCTCTATATATTCGTTTAATCTTTAAATAAACCTAGTGAGCAGGAGAGAAATCAAACAAGATAACAACCTTGTGCTGGACCTAGCAATTTGAAAAACACTGGAAATAAATGTAGGAGTTCTAAAGAACCCTTCCGCAGTCTTCTGCAGCTAGGTAACCATGGCTGTCTAAATGGAATTGTGAGTCCCAGCCAGAGTAGACTCACTGAATCAACTGGATTTACATACTGTTGACTTGTATTGTTTTGTGCATTCAAGTTAACCACAACTTATGGAGTTTTCTTGTCAAGATTTCTTGTCAAGAGGGCATGAAATTGCCTTCCTTTGAGGCTGAGAGACTGTGATTTGCCCAGAATCAACCAGCTGGTTTCTGTAGCTGAGTGGGTACTCAAGTCCTAGTCTCCCGAGTCTCACACTCAAAACACTACACTAGTGGTTCTTAACATGAGATCTGGAGGCATCAACTGCTTCTCCATTTGCAAACGAGGGAGCAGTTTGGATGCATGTACACAAATACCCCTGCTGTCGTGTTCCTGACGAAAAGGACATAGCAACAAGTGTGTGCATGCGCCCAAACTATGACTCTACAGACCAGAGTCTGATTCCCCCCTCGATGATGGAAATCCACTGGGTTATCTCAGGAGAATCATATTCTCTCAGCCTCAAGAGAAAGGCAAAGGCAACAAATCTTGCCAAGAATACCCTCATGACAGGTTCGCCTCTGAGTTGCTGTAAGTCTGTTTTCAAAGAGGAGAAACATGATGGCTAGAAAGAACCTCCCCCTGTCAGCAGCACTTTGTTGTTGTGTGCTTTCAAGTCACTTCTGACTTACACCAACCCCAAAGGGGATCTATCACACGGTTTCTCTGGCAAGATTTGTTCAGAGGGGGGTTGCCTTTGTCTTCCTTGGAGGCTGAGAGAATGTGACTTGCCCAAGGAAACACACAGTGTCTGAATGGGGATTTGAATCCTAGTCTCCAGAAGCCATAAATAAATAAATGAATATTTGAAATGTTAAATAAATATTTGAATATTTAAATCTAAATTTAAATATTGAATTAAGTCTTGGGGGTCCCTGGCAAAAAAAATATATTTGTAGGAGGTCCCCAGTAAATAAAATATTAAGAACCACTGTACTACACCATGCTGTCCCTCCATTCAGCAATTGAGTGAGTCTACTTCAGCTGCAAGTAGCAACTGGATTTAGGCCAGAGGCCCAATAATACTGCCATCCAAATGTTGTTGGTCTGCATGACCCAGCAACCCCAGCCAGCATTGCCACTAGTATGGCATACTAGATGCACAGGCCCAATAGCATGTGGAAGACAACATGATCCCTATCTCCAATTTAGGCCCATCTGTCTGGCTATGAAATATCAATGCTTACTGGTGTTTTCTACCTCTTTGGCAGTGTGCGTTTCTGTGCATTTATGTTGTTGTTCCAAGGCTTGTTGCCTAACAGTAAAAGACAAGATGGCGCAGATAGTACCCTACCCCAGTCCATGTAAAGAATCTGACTGAACTAGTAGTGGAAGCTTACTTCCACGATAGGATTCATTGCTGAACAGGATTGAGTCCTCCAGTGCACCTGAGGGTAGAAGACCAGGAACAGGCTATGTGGCATTCACAACTCTGTTCTACAATGGAGAAGAACAGTCGGCAAGTTTGTGATGAACAACTAGGACACTGCAGCTCTTGCTTTCCAGTGAGGCTCACTCTGCTTAACTACCAGACTAGTTCTGTGTATGCGTATGTCCCTGCCTGTACTGACCTCTCAGTTTTGCTTCTCAGCTTTTTATCTTCCTCTTCCTTCGTTTTCCTGGTACTGATGAAGTGTGTGTGTTGGGAGTGGGGGTGGTTATAATTACTTTGCCTTGCTAGCATGCTCGATAAGTGAACACCCATTGAGGATAAGCCCAAAGGTCCAGCTCATTCCATATTCTGTCTTTATCTCTTGCTACATTCCCAAGGCCATACCTGACATTTGGAGATAGATTGCCTCTGTATATACAGGTTCTGTTTTTATAATGGTGAGTAACAACTGTTGATAAATCAACCTCTCATTCATAGGTATGAGGTCAGATCTAGCTTTCTTGGCTATGAGCCACTGACAGTTCTCTCACTGAATGTGTCTCCATGCTTAAAAAAAAAAAAAAAAAAAAACCTCTCAGCTTGTGGTTTCATTGTGAAGTTGGGGCACTGTTTTTTCATATGTTAATTAGGCATTGTTGGGTTTCTCTACCATCAAGGATTACAAGGCAGAAAATATGATCAGCAGACCTACACTGTCATACCACAGTGCTCTGCAGATGGGGAATATGGACACTTTGCTTTGGTCAGATGGAATGTGTGCTTTTATGCCGCTATGTATAAAATCAGAGAGCCAAATTGTGACTTGGGAGATCCAGTTTCTAGTCCCTACTGTGCCCTGAAAGTCAGTGGCTGACTCAGGCAAGTCCCTCTCTCAATCTAACTTACTTCATAGGATTGTTGTGATGAAGACAAGAGCCATGCTTCCAGCTCACTGGAAGAGAGGAAGAACAGAAGTGTAAGAAGTACACACATCCATAAATAAAATTTCCTGCAGCTGTTGTGTGAGTTTTTCAATGTGCTCCAGAGACAGCAGGCCCACTTCTGCAACTCCTATATGGCCTGCGGCCTGTAAATACTTCCGCAATCTCCACAGTACAGGCTCAGCTGTTCCTGCGACATCAGGGTCCTTAATTTTCATATTGTTTGCCCCCTCTCTTGCTACCACAACCTGTTAGCTTCTTCCTGGCTGACCATAGGAATTGCCTGTCAGAACTGAGGAAGTCTTGTCCTTTGAGGAGCATTTGCCTTGAGGAATGGCAGACATGCCTCTATGCTGCTCAAACTACACTTTCCAGACTTCCTTGCACAAGTGCTCTCTAGGATCTACTCCATTTAGAACATTATTACCTCTAAATCCAGCAAGTCATCTGAGAGATCATGGGAAATAAATAAATCAATAAATTAAAAAGTAAAGGGAAATCAGTACACATAAACACATTGAAGCAGGGAACCTGTGACTTTCCAGTATTGTTGCAACGCACTTCCCATCAGTCCTAGCCATCATAGTACATATTAATAGATCATGGGTACGGTACTATAATGCAACAACAGCAGGAGGGACACTTGCTTTTCATCTCTTCTTGGTATTTAGCATTCTCTTTCACCCTCCTCCCACTCCAAGATAATATACTCTCTGAATCTCTGGCTCTGGTAAAGTATCTCCACTCCACTTGCATGCTTGGGCATTGTGTGCTGCTTTATCATAAGAGCTCAAAGCATTTCACTTCCTATATATCAGTACAATTCCCATAGTGCTGTGATAAATTTGTACTGCCTCCATTCTATGCCTCCACTCCATAATGACAAGTGTGGCATATCTGAGCAGTTCTACCAACCTGTCTTATCAAGGCCCATTCTGCTGGCATAGCAGAACTTCCACTAAACTCAAGTGTCAGGTCTTTGGAGACATCACTTCTGGTCTACAGTTCCCAAAGTCCCACAGCTACCATGGCCAATGATCATACTGGCTGCGGGATTCTGGAGTTGTAAGATAAAAACATAAGCTTCCCAGTTTAGGCTCTTCATGAGGCCTGTTTAAAGCAAGTTAATGGCTCTGCTAAACGTTGGGGGTAGGGGCAAACAGACATAAACACACATACAGCACAGCCAATGTGTTCTGCTTTTAACCCTTACTTCAGTTCTGTGAATTCCTCTTTACAATGAAATTGAGAATAACTTGCCTAGAGGAATAGCGGAGGAATCTCATAGCTGAGTGGGGGGCTGCATGCAAATGGGATTTTAATAGTACAGTTTTCCTGCATTACTGACAAAATTTAAAGGGGGGAGTTGATCCAGGAGCCATGGTCTTCCATCTGTAATTGTTCCATGTTTCCCCACTTTTTCTTTCTTTCTCACCCAGACCAGCTGATAGTCACCAATGAAAGGCATTAATAGTCCAACAAAATAGGAAGGGTGAAGGATGTTCTCCATCACTGAAAGACAGGAATAAAGTAAACAAGATCAGTTTGAGCCTCATCTCCAGGGCAGGAAGCAGCTACAAAGGGTGGGCAAAATGAGAGCATTGCCCCTCCAAACAAGAACGCTGCCCTCCAGATGGAATTTTCCTTCAATCCTCAAATCTCTAGCACTGCGTTGAAAACTGTTCACATCTAGAACTCTTGCACTAGCTGTGTTCACAACTTTGCCTGCCTTTCTCCTTTGGATGCCTAAATTATATTTTCTAAATGCTTAACTGAAGTTTTAAGCTACTGCAACTGGGACTGAAAGAAAATTTAAATAGGGGACAGAATTCTCATTTTGAACTGCACTGTCTTAATTTGCTCCCCCCATTACATCCCTGCCCCCCCCCTCATTAATAAAGAAAAGACAGGAGAGTAAAAAAAATAACTTTTAACATCCCCCCACAGGTATACTGACATCACAATTCTTATCTAGAGTGTGTAGGACCGCTGGCCATCATAAAACAGAAGAGCAATTGACTCAGTTAAAAAACAAATGGGAAGGATAAATCCAGAGAACCACATCAGCTCCCCCGATTGTGTTCCGGGCAGTTTTCTGTGTGTTTTGGTTGGAAATTGTTTGCAGAGCGAAGGGAGAGGCGGCGCGCCACGCTTCTGCCTTTTCGAATGTGGGGAAGGGGGGAGGGAGTTTTGCTGCCCACACAGCCAAGGTAATCTGCCTGCTAATAATTATAATTATGACTCGAGGTGAATAATAATCATCTAAGGTAAATTACTTCTCTTTAAAAGTCGCCACAGGCTTGGGGGGGGCGAAATTTGGCATCTGATTCGCGATCTCGTTAATTTATGTTTTTCCTTCGGGTCGGCTGACCAATCCTGGGAAGGGAGGGAGGGGGAGGAGGGCTGGTCCCTGGGTTTGAATCTGATTGGGCGAGAAGAAATTTTGGGAAGGGGCTTAGGCAGCCAAGGTCTCTTTGATGGAGATGGGAAGGGGGAAAGGGGAAGAGAAAGAGAGGGAGAGAAGGGGCCGGCCTGGAATTGATTAAGTTGGGAGGAGAAAGAGAAGAAGGCTGGGCGAAGCTCAACTCAGCCCGGGGGCCCTCCTTTGAAACTGACTAATTGGGGAGGGAGGACACAAAGGGAAGCGAAAGGCGCTTGGAGAGCCGCGCAGCGAGGAAGAGTTCCCGCTGGGTGAGTGGAGTCACCTCCCCCCCCGATCTCCGTGGCTTATTCCCCCCCCCACGCCGGAGAAAAAGAAAAAAGAGCTCGGAAACTTTTGCCAGGACGAGGGTCCCTGAAGGGAGTGACAGATCCCAGCTCGTCCTGGGGAGGAGAAGAGGCGATCGGGTGTCCGTAAGAGGAGAAAAGGAGGGAGAGAGAGAGAGGCACCAGCACCACCATGCGCCTTGCCGACGCGTCCTTGGCCCGCTGCCCGCTGTTCCTGCTGCTCCTTCTGGGATCCTGCTGGGCCCAGTTCCACGGGGAAAAGGGCATTTCCATCCCCGACCACGGCTTCTGCCAACCCATCTCCATCCCGCTGTGCACCGACATTGCCTACAACCAGACCATCATGCCCAATTTGCTGGGCCACACCAGCCAAGAGGACGCAGGCCTGGAGGTCCACCAATTCTACCCTCTGGTGAAGGTCCAGTGCTCCCCAGAGCTCAAGTTCTTCCTGTGCTCCATGTACGCCCCGGTCTGCACTGTCCTGGAGCAGGCCATCCCGCCCTGCCGGTCCATCTGTGAGCGGGCCCGCCAGGGCTGCGAAGCCCTCATGAACAAGTTTGGCTTCCAGTGGCCAGAACGGCTCCGCTGCGAGAACTTTCCCCGCCACGGGGCTGACCAGATTTGTGTGGGACAAAACCACTCTGAGGAAGGGGGCTCGCCAGCACTGATCACCAGTGCCACTCCCATTGCTGGACAGGGGACTGTAGGCCCGCCGCGCTATGCCACCCTTGATCATCCTTTCCACTGCCCACGAGTCCTCAAGGTGCCCAGCTACCTCAACTACAAGTTCCTGGGAGAAAAAGACTGTGCAGCACCTTGTGAACCCACCAAGAGTGATGGGCACATGTTCTTCAACCAGGAGGAAATCCGCTTTGCTCGCATCTGGATTCTTATTTGGTCTGTCCTGTGCTGTGCTTCCACTTTCTTCACCGTTACCACCTACTTGGTGGATATGCAGCGCTTCCGCTACCCAGAACGCCCCATCATCTTTCTCTCAGGCTGCTACACCATGGTCTCTGTGGCCTACATTGCTGGATTTGTGCTGGAGGAGCGGGTGGTGTGCAATGAACGCTTCCAAGATGACGGCTATCGGACTGTGGTGCAGGGCACCAAAAAGGAAGGCTGTACCATCCTCTTTATGATGCTGTACTTCTTCAGTATGGCCAGCTCCATCTGGTGGGTCATCTTGTCTCTCACCTGGTTCCTTGCTGCTGGCATGAAGTGGGGCCATGAAGCCATTGAGGCTAACTCACAGTACTTCCATCTGGCAGCCTGGGCTGTGCCAGCAGTCAAGACCATCACCATCCTGGCAATGGGGCAGATTGATGGCGACCTTCTCAGTGGTGTCTGCTTTGTGGGCCTCAACAACATAGACCCACTTCGGGGCTTTGTTTTGGCCCCACTCTTTGTCTACCTCTTCATTGGCACATCCTTTCTCTTGGCAGGCTTTGTGTCCCTTTTCCGTATCCGCACCATCATGAAACATGGCGGCACCAAGACGGAGAAGTTGGAGCGTCTTATGGTGCGCATTGGGGTCTTCAGCGTCCTTTATACAGTCCCAGCAACCATTGTCATTGCCTGCTATTTCTACGAACAGGCCTTCCGTGAGCACTGGGAAAGGAGCTGGATTAGCCAGAACTGCAAGAGTTTGGCCATTCCTTGCCCACTCCAGTACACTCCACGCATGACGCCGGACTTTACTGTCTACATGATCAAGTATCTCATGACTCTCATTGTGGGCATCACCTCAGGCTTCTGGATCTGGTCAGGAAAAACCCTTCACTCCTGGAGGAAATTCTATACCAGGCTAACTAACAGCAAACATGGAGAGACTACCGTTTGAAAAGAGAGAATGGAGGGACTGGAGAGCCGAGGTTGCCAGCTCAAAAAAATTTCAGAAAAACATGACCGAAAAAACAACCAAGAGGTGCTTCCCTTCAGGAGCTGCATGTGGGGCCGTTTGTTCTTTGGGGAGTCTCTCTGGAATTTGGGGAGTGGGGGGTTCTGTCCTGCAAGGCTAGGACTTCCTCTGATAATTGGAGAGAAACCGCAGAGGCACAGGAGGGAACCGAACAAAGGAGAGGAATCGAAGTATTTAAAACCATCTCCTTTAATTAAAACACAATCTAAACTTTTTTTTTTTGCTTTAGGATTTTATTAACTATTAAAGGGTGTCATTTTGTAATTAAAATTGTAAATAGCATTTGTAAATTTAATTATATATTTCTATTTAAAAAGAGAGAGAGAGAGAGAAAATACCAGCAAGGATGCAGAAATATTCAAAGAGGGTCGGAGAAAGGAAAGTGGGTTTTTTTCTCCCCCGCCTTCTTTGGGGACTAAATTTTTTCCCTTTGACTCTGCCATACCCTCCCCTCTCTATGGAGCCAAGAGGACTGCGTGCTGTTTGGGTTGGCCCTTAATAGGACTTTTTTGGCTTAAACTTTTCATAAGAGCCAGGTTTGGAATCAACCCCCCCCCTCCACCGCTGCCCTGCAAAAACATATCTCCAACAACTCCCCTTTGGAGACTACAGTTTTTTGGTATGATTCCAAAAAGACTTCTCCCATCTCTCTCATTTTTTCCTCTCCACTTTGGAAGGTTTGCAAGTAATGTTCTGTATCTATGAAAATACATCTGGAGGTGGGGAATGTGAGCCTACTCCTCTGCTGAAATTTGGGTCCTGGCCTGGCTGTGAGGATCTCCTTATGGTTATTTTTGATAAAGAACTGTTACCTCCAACAAAGATTTTCTTTGCCTTAAGCTGCAGAATTCATTTTCTGTTGCATTTGTACATTTCTATTTTGTTTCCTAGATGTTTTGTACAAAAGTGTCTTTTTAAAACTACATTTCGTTTATTAAACAGACTTGTTCTTTGCATATCCAATCTGAGTTTTTTACCTCTGAAAACAACAGCCATCTTCCAGAAACAACCTGTGAGATGTCAATTCTGTTAAGCAGTTAGAAGCTGCAACGCATACTTCACAGCTACCCTTTTGATGAAGAACTGGCCCAACTTTTTTTCTTACAGAAAGAGTTTAAAAAACAGGAAGTACTTGGCGACATTATAGGAAATTTAAGGAAATTTTATTTTCAAAATCTGGAAAAGCTGTTTGTTACTGAAATGTTATTTTATCACCCTCTCTTCTTGAAAAAGTATGGAAGAAAGAAAATTGCATTTCTGCCTTCATTCGTATTGTGTTTTGGGAACAGTGTGCAATCATTTTCCCCTTGTTTCCCCTTTCAGATCTGAAAGATTAATTTAAAATACTTCGATATTTTCATAACGTGCCTTTATGGAGAAATTACAGATTTATGAGTTTGCTTAGTAAAATAGCAAATAATACAAAAGGAGGAACATGCTTCATGAAAACCAGTAGCTCAACCCTAACATTTCTTTGTAATTTAGTGTTCAGATTTTTTTTAAATGGAATTGATTTACAAAAGTGTTAAGAAACTGGGGCTGTGGTTTCCACGTAAGCTACTTCTCATGCTAGAATTCTTCATAAAAGCCCTTAATAGGAAAATGGCTGAAACTTATTTGGACATCTTCCTATATGACTTTGCATACGTGCATTTCGCTCTATATTATGTAGAGTAAAAAAAGAAGGGATTATTCTATTTATTTAGTTTTCAGGTTTTTAAAAAATTGAGATAAATTGTGGATCCTGGTATGCCTCTGCTGTGACAGTGAAAATGCAAATATAACAGCTTGATCCTATATAATTTTATACAAAATTAAATCCCATTACATGCAGTAGACCTCACTCCCAAGGAATCAGAAGCCTAAATTACAAAAATATACCAAAAGTGTGGCAGAACCCTACATAAGAATTACTTGTCAGCTTTTTTAAAAAAGTTACTAATTAATACTTTTAAGTGACATTTTCTTCAAAACAATTTCCCCTTCTTTAATGTCTTCACAGAATTCAAATATTTGGTATCAATCCGAATTCTATATTAATGAGACACACAGAACTATTTTTGCATTAAATAAAGGGGCTTACTGCAATACCTCAGATCCTAGCTAGCAAAATTCCTTCCATTCTTGTGGGATGATCATACCTCTAAGCAATACTTCTCCTCAGACCTGAAACAAGCTGCTAAAGGGTCAAGCCTGGAAGAAGAAGAAAAGGAAAAACATTTTTGCTGGCATTGATCTTTTAAACAATTGAAATTATGAAATAATCTTATTTTAGATTCAGTTCAGTTCTTCAGGGGCAGTTGTGAGTACTTCTCTCATTCTTCCCACCTGCCTTTCCCTCTTGTGTTGTTGAGAATTGTGATTCTGAAAGTGTGCTGTTGTTTTCCTCTGAATTTTTAAAGATCTTTCAATAGGTCTTATATCTTTGGATAAAAATGTGTTATGTCATATCCCTGTTGCACGCTAATGTTTGTAAAGAAGTAAGCTTTGGGGCTACAGATTGGACCAATATAGACAAAGGAAGGATGATTCAAGAAGGGAGTTTTTTCATTCTGAGGGGTTTCCTGGAAAGAAAGGGGTACATTTGTCTTCTGTATTTTAAGGGCTACCATAACTGAGTTGAAGGTGAAAAAGGCAACTTCTGGTTTCCACCACGCTTCCAGACAGGCACACACCCTCTTCAGTCTGAAGAAGGGAGTATGGTTTAAAGCTGAAAGTCAGAGGGTGACTAAAGCAAACCAGATGGACCCTGGAAGGCTACAAACATGTGTCCAGTATCAAAGGAGTCCAACTCTTCCAGATAGAGGAGGAGCAAATTCCATCTGGTCTTTAAAAAATTGAATGAGACCTTACTCTTTGGTTTTTTTCTGGTGTTGAGATCTTGCCTGCCTCCAAGCCAAGCATGTCAATACCACTGCCTCCTTGTCCCCAGTTAAAAGTTATTTGACCCACAGCCACAAACTGGATTTTTCCAAAGCAAGTGGTGGGTCTGGGAGGTTTTAAAAGCAGATGTGTTTTCTACTGCCTCCATTTGACATCCAAAATCCAAAGCTGGGGACATTTACTTTTTAAAGAGTAAAACTCTCCAGAATCCACTCACTGAGTGGTGAGTTATGGGTAATGTAGTCCAAACCAGTCCATTTTCCCAGCTCTGCCACATTCAAAAAGCACCAAAACCGGTTTAAATTTTTAATCTACAAATCCCCTACCTCCTCTCCCATCAATCTTTCATTCACAGATGGGGTATGTGTCTTTTCTCCTTTCCCCTTCTTTACTGAACTGGCCCAGTTCTGGAATCCCAATGGAGGAGGCCTGTCTCCCTTTTTTTTGTTCTGTAAGAGCTGCATGACTTTTCCCCCTCTACACAGTTCTTGTCCAGTGTTTCCCCCCAAACGTTTTATGAACCTTTTGTCTTATGAACCCTGCAAAAAGCCAACACCAGATGGATCTCATTAGGGTGTTTTTTGTTTTTGGCAAAGTTACCTCAGCCGCCCGCCCTACACAAGTAGGGACTCCTCCCAAACGTTTGTATGCACCCCTCCCCACCACCTTTTTGAGCCTAGTGGACAGAACTCTCCAGCGTGGACCCCGGGGGGGGGAGTGGAGAACGGCCTTCCCCTGCCAAGGAATGTGGGGCCCGTGGGTTTAACTCTCCCTCCCCGCCTCCCCGCCCCGCATTTTGTTCTTAATTTAATCCTTCTGGTTTTGCAAGCCTAGGAAAACAAGACCGTCTAATGTCAAGACAGTTTATATCAGGCGGCTGCCTCTCTGTGTGTATTTTAACAAAGGCCTGAAAACTTTTTTTCTCCCTCCCCACCACCCACCTCTTCCTTCTTTCTCTTGGCTAAGTGTGTAACTCGGCACCCCCACCTTCTCTCCTCGTCCACCCCATCGCCGTTTTGTTTGTTTGGACGCGGTGCCAATTCGGAGCGGGGGGGAGCAGGAATGACAAAACCAGATGCTTGTGATCTAGTTTAGAAAAAAATTTTCTTGGGGGGGAGGCTACTCCGGCTATCCGAATCGTGATTTTTTTTTTTAAAAAAAAATACATTTCGCTTTTTTTTTAACATTTAAAATTGAGTGGTTGCCCCTTTCCCTTACCCCAAAGGAGATGCGTTGGGCCTTTTTTTTTTTGCCTTCCCACTTAAAGTTGACACACAGGCTTTGAAATGGAGATTTCTTCTTCAGCAAAAGCAGCAGCAGCCTGCTTAACATATTAAGATCCCAGCAGCCAGAGGAAGGGGGGGGGGAAAGCCGGGTGGATTCTTCTGGGTGGATTCTTCTCCCCCCAACACACACTCACCCCATATTAGTGTAAGACAAGAGTGCGGAGCTGTGCGTGCAACAGTTACAGACTTGGAGCTATTTGGAGCGGGTTGCGGGGGGGAGCGAACGGCTTGGTGGAATATGAAATTCCTTCGCAGCAGACGGGAAGGCTGTCCGGTCGTGCAGACAAAAAAGCCCTTCTTTAAATGACTCACAGTTGCAGAGTCAACCAGAGCTGTTTAATGAAATAGCATAAAAGGAAGGCGGGGTGGCGGCGGCGGCGGCGAGCAACTGGATTCCCACCCAGGCTTCGGTTCCAACTTCCCTCACGACGGGCTTGGTTGGAGGATTGGTGCAGCTGCTGCTGCGGCCGCCGCCGCGTCTTGACTTTCCCTCCACATCCTGAGCAACGCCTGGATTCCCGCAAAGCCTCCCCTGCGCGCGCGCAGCTGCCCTGACGAGGCCTCCAAGGCTCTTTAAAGGGGGCTGAGATGGGGCCGAACTTCCAGGCGGGAACTAGCGATAAAGAGAGGGGGAAAAAAATGTTCCCATTTCTAAAGTCTTAGTTAGGAGGCTGGGGGAGGAGGGAGGGTCGGGGAGAGTGGAGAAAAGTCTGTCTCTCCCGTCCAGATTAAAGCCGTTTCCTCACTAGAGTGTTATAGCGCTATTATTCCACTTTCAACATCCTATGGAATCCTGGGGTTTGCAGTTTCGGGAGGGGCCGGACGGCCCCTCCCGAAACTGCAAACCCCAGGATTCCATAGGATGTTGAAAGTGGAATAATAGCGCTATAACACTCTAGTGAGGAAATGGTCTAAGACTCTCTTCCTCACAACGAACGCGCAGCTGCCAGCGCTAAATCCCGCCCACACAAGCAGCCAACGCGGGCTTAATTTGGCCCAGGACTTTCAGAAGCCTTCAGCCTTGGGGTTCTACCGTAGGGCGAAGAAATGGCAATAACAACAATAAGGCACTCCAGGCATGTCCTTCAGCTGCAGGCCTGGCCTGGCTCTATGATGGAAATGACAGGTGGGCATAGAAGCGGACCAAGCGCGGGCTGAGGGTCAGCTTGGCCCTCCCTCCCTTCAGGTGGGCTCGCCACTTTTGCTATTTTCAGAAGGCCTGAAGACGTTACTTTTTAAAGTTCAGTTCCCAGAGCCGTTCAGCCAGCCTAGGCGGTGGCCTTCCTGTTTGTTGGATTCTGGGATTTGTAGTAAAAAAAAAAAAAAACAGAGCGCGCCAGAGAGTAAGGTTTCCAATTTTCACTGAATTACACTTTGACAAAGAGACTTATTTTTTACGTGGAAAACTGGGACAGGGAGATCAGGTAAGGTGCGGGAGGAGAGAACAGAATCAAGGCTCAAGTATGCTGCCAGGTTTCCCGTCAAACTGGGGGAACCCTTTTTTTCCCCTTTGTGGAAGATAGCCCTGGAGAGAAATAAATATGTTAGGCCCACATGCGTCCTGAGCAGTCTCCCTGCTCTAAAAAACATTACTTTGTTCATCACCCAATAACTTTCACTGACTACAGTTGGCCCTCCACATTTGCAGGTTTCACTTTCCTGGATTTGATTATTTGCAAGTTTTTGCAACCTCTGCACCCCACCTCAAGCACTTCTTTTCCAGGGGAACCTTTCCTCTTGGTGGCTCTGATCAAGGCACAGGCCCCTTAAGGACCCACCTCTGGGCCTCCTTCTGCACTAGCTGCTGCCTGGCCAGCTAAGGATGGATAGCAGCCTGATTTCTAAGCACCACAAACTCTCTCTGGATGCCCCACACATTCCCAAGGAAGGAGATGGGCAAGAGAGAAGAGGTATGAGGCCACCTTGCCAAACCTATCTCCTTTCCCTCTCCCTTCCCTGACCTGGTTTGGACCCTGGGTGTCTGTTCACCCTTCCCACAGACACAGACACATTTTGATATTTGTGTTTTTTTCACTTTTACGTGGGTCCTGTGCCCCTTAATCCTAGCAGATGTGGAAGGCTAATTGTACTGAGTAACCACAGACAGTAAGTATCCACAAATCTGACATTATGGAGAAAAGAGCTAATGACATTGCTTAAGGGAAAGAGATTTAGTCTTCTCTTTGTTTAGAAACCACCACTTCTCTCCATGGCCTAATGCAGTGCTTTTCAAAGTGGTAGTCCATAGACTGTTGCTGGACCCTGAGCCATTGGCTGCCAGTCCCTAGCAAGTTTGAGGAAAGAAAGAACATATTGTATGAAGTAAAGCATCCATACGGTGCTGTTCTTTGGCACACTGGGGGAAAAAATTACTGGATCCCTACGCTAGATAGCCAGAGAAGCACTAGCCTAGTGCACCCTTCCCCAACCTGCCATCTTCCAGATTGTTGGACTAGAACTTCCATCTGCTTTAGGGATTATGCACAGGGATTATGGGAATTGTAGCCAGACACATCTAGAAGATGCCAAAGTGATGAAGCCTGGGTCTAGAGGTTGCCTCTTTGGCAATAAACGCTGACCCATGAAAACTTTTAAATTGCTGTCCCCATCCAGCAAACATGTGCTTGAAATACAACACTCTATCCATCAGTTCTGCATACCAGGTGGAATAAGATGATTCCTAAAAGCTCTTCCACCAATGGAACATAATAGTGGAAGAGGAATAAGACTGGTAGAGGTATTAGAGTTTTAGACTCAGAACTAGGAGAGGTAGGTTTATAACCCTAGTGAGCCATGAAAATTCTCAGTTGCTTCTTCTCAACCTGGCTTACCCTATAGGATTGTTGTGAGGATAAAGACAGGAGGAGGGGAGAGGCATATATGCCACCTTGTGTTTACTGGAGGAAAGGCAGGATATACAAACACTGGTAGGACAATGGTGTCTGCTACTGCAGGGGGGTGAGACATTGGGGGCATAAGAAGGAAATAATGGAGATAAGCTAGAATTCTGTGCTCAGTCATGGAATGGCTTCACCTCTGATGTCCCATCTGTAACAGCTGTCATAAATTAAAACAGCTGGAGTCAGTGGAGACCTTCATACTGTCACAGCCTTTCACCAGCTAACTCTAGCCAAAGACAGTCCCACCCCTCTGTTCACATGTGCATGAAAATTAATGCACACAGGTGGTAAGGTGATGTGGATGAAGGTTAACTTTGCATACACATACAGAAATAAGGCAGGCTTTTCAAAAACAGCATTATAGACCAAAGTAAAGTATTTTGCAAAGGGATCCTCTGTAAGCTAGTTAAGATAGACCTTATGAAACTCAAGCTGCTACATCAAGCAAAAAGATCTTGCAGCTAAATTTTGCTTAAAATGTTGCTGCCAGACAAGTCATGTCCCACTTTGAATTTGCTCAACTTATACTTTGATTTGGCCTAAAAATAATGTTTGGTGTGTTAAGAATACAGTTTATTCAGATAATAGGTACAGTACAAACTGAACTTGTTTTTTTTTAATTTTTATATTTTGTTATACATGGAGCTACATGGTTCTGAACTGTAAGGAACCTTCGGTTTTGCCAGTTTTTGAGAAGCAAGCAAAAAACAGTAAGTGACCACGAACATTGGTAAAACAAAGAGAATTACCGGTATTTTGTTTCCTCTTGTCTTTCAAAAAGTACTCATTCCCAGAAAAAGCTGAGAACAGAAACCAAGGCCCAAGATTTATAATGACCTGCTATCACAATGTTCCAGAAAAGACCTCCTGTTAGATAGTTTTTAGAAATAATTATTGGGGAGTAAATATATTAACACATTGTCTTAAACGTTTAATAATTCTAAAACAGAATGTTCTGAAATATTTCCCTCAGTTTTCAGAGCAACAAAAAAGCTTTGAAAAAAAGAGAAGAAAAAAGGTTTCCCTAATTTTTTTTGTCTTGCCCCCCCCCAGCTTTCATGCTGTTAGTCACAAAACAAAATGCCCCCTTCTCATTTCATCAGTGGCAAAATGATAAGGAAGATCCCTGAGACTGAATAATGTTCATAGCAGGCTTATACTGGTGTTGTGTGCCTTCAAGTCGTTTCCGTTTTATGGCGACTCTAAAGTGAATTTATCACAGGGTTTTCTGGGGGGCTGAGAGTGTGTGATGTGCCCAAGGTTACCCAGTGGGTTTCTATGCTCAGCAGGGAATCAAGCCCTGGTCTCCAGGGTTGCTGGCATTGGACTATGACCCTGGAAATCAGGGTTCAATTCCTTGCTCAGCCATGGATGACCTTAGATACCTTGCACACTCTCAGCCCCCAGAAAATCCCATGGTAGGTTTGCCTTAGGTTTGCTGTAAGTCAGAAACAACTGGAAGAGATAGAGCAACAACACAAGAGTTATATATGAGGAGGTAATTCCTGGGATACATCAGTGCCAAACTCATTAGTGTTTTAAAAAGCATGGGCTGAATTCAACTAAGAAGTGGGGGGCACTCAGCATCAACAAAAGAGGAAATCCATCATCAGAAGATAAAAGAATACAGATCTGCATAAAATTTACACATGTTTATATAGGTGTTTAGATGCAAATTTCAAAAGAATTGGTAACATTAACTAGACGTCTAATATATCACATCTTCCATCTGGAAAACTAGACTTGTGTGCCTGTTCAGTCTCTGTTGTGTAGATACGAACTGTTGATGGTCAATTTCCAGGGTTCTATTGTCCCTGACAGTGCTTTAAATAGAGGAGAGTCCTCCATAAAGTTGGACAGAGATAAGAAACAAATTGGTAGCCAGTGAAGTTGGCACAGGATGGAAATAATGTGACATGTTCTGCTGGCTTGTGAAAGCCATCATATTGTCAACCAGCTGAGGTTTCTGTACTATCTTCAAACATAAAACAGAGGTTCTCATCCTGTTAATGACATATGCAGGCATAAGTTGTGCTATACAAATGGAGTATTTTTTTTTATGATAATGTGCAACAATCATACCCAGCTGATGACACCATAAGTGGAGTTGTGCTTGTAGGCCCATTACACATACAGTTGTGCATTAAAGTACACAGAATAGTGTGTGAATTCATATTGCCTTTATGCGCTGTCTTGAGCGTTGTATATTGCAATTGCACAATGGATTGTCAGCCATACGCATTGACCATTGATCAAGATGCATTGTACTGTGTTGGTGGTCAGTACAGGTGTTATTAACATAACTCCACTGATGGATATTTGCATTATGCCGAAGTAACTAGGATCTCAGCTAGAGTGTGTCCAGGAATTTAACCTGGAGGTAACTAGAGCATGTCAATTCTGTCTTCTCCAGGAAATTGTGATAAGTGTCCTAAATGGAGCTGGTAGAAGACATTCTTGGCTACTGTCAGCACTTGCACATTCACAAGCAAGGGTATTTCCAGGAACACTCCCAAACTATGAACTTGTTTCTCTCATTTCAGGGGGGAGCACGATCAAGTCCACAGCAAACTGAATAAAAGTGGGTTTTTTTTAATTTCAGGCCCCCAACTATTCTCAATATCATTGCCACTGCTCATACCTGCTGGAGGATTCAGAGAGCTGGAACAAAAATGTGCCTTCTCTAAGCCTGGGGCTCAAGAACTTATTGAACCCACAGCCACAATTGTGCTTCCACCTTGTCTGAGCTAGCTTTTAGTATGCTCAGTTTTTTTCCACTTCAAAATGGCTTCTAAGCAACTATTCAGAATTTAGAGGGCCTCCCCAGGAAGATTACATGGTGGAAATTAGAGCTGGAGCTAGGTGTGATGCACATATTGATGACAGCCCAGACCAAATTTCAAGATGACCTCAATCGGCAGTTTCAAGTGGCTACTAAGAAGCATAAGAACAGGGTGCAATCTTGCAAAACCCTGTGTGCCAAAGGCAAAAAAAGAAAAACTGACCAGCAGTTTGCCAACTGCTTTCTGGGATATGGACTCCAAGAAGGATTCCATTATTTCACCCATGAAAACTGGGACACATGTGACCAAGTGACATCAGAGTATGGTCAAGATGACAACAATTATTAATGAGGAAGAACACACAAGCTGGATGGGATGTTGCCTAAGTTTGCTTTTGCCTGAGTCTGCAGGGAAAGGCAAGATTCCACTCCTTCCTCTCCTGGGACATTTTAAAAGCTGCTGCGAAAGTGAGATGGCAGAGGATTAATCAGGACTGTCCCTGGTAAATCAGGACAGTTAGAAGGTATGGGACTGAAGCCACCATTAAGTAATACCTCCAAAGCCTATTCCAATCAAGCATTACATTTTTGGACTATAACTTCCAGATACCCCTGCTAGATTTTAGGAACTGTGGCCTCCCAAAGTAAGTATTCCAACTTGAGTGTTTTGTAGGAAGTGGAAATCTGGCGAGTGGGGACAGCACAGGAGGAGGATTTTGGTGGTGAAGGTGCAAGAAGTGGGTAATTTGACTTTTTTCCCCGAACAAGCTAAAAGAAAGCAGGACCTATACATAAACACCTCCTATAGTAATCTGCCAATTACATGATTTAGGTAATGTGGGTTTGCTCTGATACATTTTTCTAGCTGGTTCAGTTTTGACTTAGTTCTAAAGAAGTCAATTAAAGTGGAAAATCCAGCTGTCCCCTTATCCCTCATCCACTACCTCCCTTGTCTAGTACCCAGCATACCCTGAAGAGCTGCTCCTGTTTGATCTTGGAAGCTAAGTAGGATCAGCTGTGGTTAGTACTTGAATGGGAGGCCGCCAACAAATATCAGGTGCTGTGGGCTGTATTTCAGAGGAGGGAACTGGCAAAACCACCTCTGAGTATTCCTTGCCTAAGAAAACCCTTTGAAGTCATAGGGTTGCCATAAATCAACTAGCAATGGGAAGGCACGTACACGCACACCAGGGGCAGGTTTTCATTCAGCTTGGTCTTGTCCCAAGCCATTTAGGCTCTAGTCCTTTAAAAGATAAACTGGGACTTGAGAGATCCAGGTTCTAATTTCCACTGAGTCATGCATTTCACTGGGCAATCTTAAACTAATCCTAATCTCACAGGATTGTTGTGAGGATGAGAGTCAGGTATACTACTTTGAACTCATTGAAGGAAAAGGATGATAGAAATAAATTAAGCCAGTACTTTAAACTGTGCTTGGAAACAGACTGAGAGCTACTACAGCTGATACACAAAAAGTGTAATATGATCCAGCACTCTAGTCACACTTCAGACCTTGAAATCAATTCTGAGCCAAATGCAATTTCCAGACCATTTTTAACAGCACCTTTACATACCACACATTGCAATAGTCTACATGGAAGATTATTATATCTGAGGTAACTGCAGACACATTATTTCCATACAGGTATGGTTGTAGCTGGCTCGTCAGCCTACACTGACAAAAAGTGTTTCCAGCCACAGAAATGTGGATAGGAACAGGGCAAGAGGAAGACAAATTCATCTGGTTTTTTGCTAACTGAATGTTTTGCTAATGTATGCTAATTGCTGGTTTTGGAGGGTAATTTTGCAGGGAATGGGTAAGTGGGGAGAAAGCAATCAAGATTCAATTGGATGCTGCCTTAAAGCAAAGTAATAATGCTAACAGCATCAAGGGTTTTACATCTACCATCCAAAACCTTTTGAAGTAATGTTTGTTGTGGACAGCAGTTCATAATTAATGTCTTGCAAGTCACCAATTGCCAAGTCACTAATATAAGCTGTGTAGTCATTCATATTTATATGTCTCACATGCAAAGAAGCCAGGTCTTGAAAAGGTTGTGAAGAAATCAAGCATCTTCCATTGTGCTTTGCATTTTAAGAGCTCTTAATTGCTGTTACTCTGTTGTTGTTTCTGACTTCTGACTTATGGTGACTCTAAGGTGAACCTATCAAGAAGTTTTCCGGGACTGAACATGGGCGATATACTCAAGGTGACATGGTGGTTTTCCATGGCTGGGCAGGGAATGGAACCCTGGGCTCCAGAATCTGTAGTCCAGCACTCAAACCACTATACCACAATGACTCCCTAACTACTCTGTGCAGTATTATTATTTAGAAAATACCGCTAAAGAGGAAAGTGACTATAAAGAAGCACCCAATCATGGCAAATCAAATGTTATAATGTATGGTTTAAACTGGGTACTCAGTTCATTACCCATTGAGCTTTATTTCTAACGGGTTGGGCCTTGCCTTTTCATTGCTTTTTGTTATTTGAAAAAAGAGAGTTGATAAGAGAGTGGTATAAACTTATACTGTAAAACTTGAAAAAATAGGTGTCAAAATGCATCTAAGATGTTCTTTATAAGTAATGTTAAAATTAGGAAACATTACGTGTTAACACTAATAAACTAACATCACTCCCATTAATTGCATTGTTTTTGAAATGGGATTTTCTTGTACCCACAGTAGTCATGTGTGTGTGTGTGGGTGAGTGGGTAGGTAGGTACAAGTACAGTAACTTCACCAAGTTCTGGTGAAAAGCACAAGCCCTCCCACATTAGTAATGTTGCTAAAAGATTCTGTTGTGAATCTGGATACTGCTAATTCAGAAGTTCCTTTCTGTTATTAACTCACCAGTTTATCCCATATAAAGCATTCTCTTTTGACCTCAGTCCCTCATCTGCAGTATGGGGATAATAATGCTGGTCAATCTTACAGAGTTTGTTGGAAAGATTACAAGATAATGTAATCACTTTGAACACTTGACAACATGAAATAAATATTATTACTAAACTACAAAATATCGCTGTTAGGATAGGATTTAAGGCTGACAGATTTTAATCCTTTATAACTCTGACAGGGACTTTTTAAAAATTTTCTGGAAACGATCTAGTTAAGAATTATAAACTCTGGGGAAAACTGACATGTAAAAGAACTTTGAGCAAGAGAATAGGACCCTGAAGCATGATTAAGAAAGCTGAATTAGGCTTAATTTACCACATCCTCAGTTTCCTGTGCAGTGTAGTCATGCTACCTCTCAGTTACAGGGGTCGAGCATATGCAAAATGGGCACATTGATTATTTGGATTAGTACATTTCTATCCTGTCTTTCTTCCACTATGGAGCTTAATATGTTCTTGAAATCTCTCCCACACCCAGTGACCAGGTCCAGAGCTTCAGCAAGATGGTGGCATGATGTGCCCTCAGAACTTGCAGAAAATGGCATCTCTGGCTTATGGGCAGTGTATGCACACATGTGCATGCACACACACACACACACACACACACAGTCTAAGAAACTGAAAGCTCTTCATTAAAAAAGAAGCCTCTAAAACTATTGTCTTCTATCGCATTGCATAAGGAGATCCTTGAGAGTAGTTTTATGGGTATCAATTCTGGAAAACAAGAGGGATTTGTGAAGCATTCTGGGTGGCTGTTCCACAACTGTGGAGCCCCTTTCCCTGGAAATGCACATTTAGAACTAGTTTTTAACCAGATAAATAGGTATAGAACCATTTCAATCCATTTCTATTATTGTTGTGTGCCTTCAGGTCATTTCCAACTTATGGCAACCCTACGGCAAACCTTTCACAGGGTTTTTCTTGGTGAGATTTGGTCAGAGGAACTTTCCATTGCCTTCCTCTGAGGCTGAGAGTGTGACATTTTCATACAGCATGTATTTTTTTAATCAGATGAGATTCCAGTAAGTTTCCTTGTTTTTGTTTTCACATTTGCACCCTAGAGAAAGAGTGGGTGAATGGAGCAACAAAGAGATGTCTTGCTGGTGCTCTATAGAGTGTGACGATGCTTTGATTGCCAGCACAGATAGATATATAGAGAAATCTAGGGTCTTGGAGGGGGGAGGTCATGACTGATAACAAAAGGGCCAGAGGCCAGTTCTGCCCCACAGCCAGCTCTAATTTCCAGGGGAGCTGAAAACAAGCCTGTTTGCTTCCATCCCGTCACCTAGGAATAATCAGGACAGGGGGCTGCTGTGTCAACAAATTATCAGCCCTAGGATGAGGGAGAGTAATAAAAGAATGAAACAGGCTGGACACCAGAGAGACGCAATCTCCTGCCCACGGTCTCCTATTAAGCCTGAAATAACCTGTCTGCTCAGCTTCAGAAGGAAGGAGGCTTAATTAACTGGCTAATGCATGGCAAGAATGTGAAAGCCCGCTCAGCTCAACAGAACTGAAGACGTGGTAACAGGCCGTGTTTAAAATACAAGGTTTCTCAGTTCTCAGGGGGCTTGCAACAGGCTGAGAGATTTTGGGAGCTGTAGTCCAAACAAGTCACTTTTCCAAACTTGGCTTACAACTGTGCTCCTGCAGTGTAAACTAGTGGCTACCATGGTGAACTTGGGCCTGGAAGTATTTGTGTCTTTAGATTACTGAAACTCCTACCATTCCAGTGCATTCAGACTAAATCTGTAGCCAATCACCATGCCTCAAAACAGGAGATAAACCCCTGACAGGGAGACCATAGGTCAGATGATAGAGTATGTGGCATGGGACTAGATATCTTTGCTTTCTTGTTGTATAACATTTAAAGTGCCACACAAGTGGAAATTGAGGGATGAGCCTAGAACAAGTCTCCTTTTACAAACAGACTGTCCTCAGAATTCAGCTGGGGTGGGCAACATTTCTGGCCCAAACGTGCCAGCTGGTGGCATGCTTGTGGCATATGTATATGTACTCATGCACATATGGGCACACACATGAACACTCTCCCCTCACACAAACATTTCAGTGCAAAAAGATGGGGAGTTTAGACCTTCCTTCCATGTGTAATGAGAACTCAGGATAGGATTATTAAAAAAAAAGAGATCAGTGCTTCCCACGGCCACCACAGGTGATCCTCAAAATTTCTTTGCTCTACCATTGTTGGTGGCAAGACAACTATTTTTAGTGCCTTGGACTTACTGTAGGGTGGAAGAAGCTTTCACTTCTTCCATCCCACAGAAACACTCACCAAGATCACAGTTTCTCCACTGCTATTAGAAGTAACACCAATGTGAATGTTATAAATGTGCAGGTAGGCAAGCACTCTAAAGGTTTGATCCTTACTAGAAAATATAAATTGCTGCAAGTACCTCTCATGCTTAGCCACTTTTATCTATTGCTATATGTGGAAACTATGTCTTAGTGACCTTGCATTGTTGAAGCAGTTCTTCCTGTTAACAGCTAGCAACAGAGTCTCCCACATCAGCATCCAAAGTGTGCACCCTCACAGCTGTTTCAGCCGACTACTGCTGGCAACAAACTCATGAGCAGTTTTGCCTTGCAGAATCACAGCCTGGGATGCACACAGAATGGACACAACTTTGACACATAAGAAGAACAAACTGCCCACTGCAGACAAAGATCAAGGGATAAGTACTGTATTTTCTTAATCATGCAGTGTCTCCTCCCTGCCTATCCCCTTGGAGGGAGAAGAGGGCATTTGCAGTTCAAATCTGGACTCTCTTGCATGTCTGAAGCCTGAACAACTTCAGAACCCGGAAAAGTTAGCTTTTTTGGTTTCCATTCATTCATTCATTCATGCATGCATTCAAGGACTATAGTTCAAAAACAAAAACCCAGCACTATGGCCAGTGGCAATGCTGACAGAAGCTTGTAGCTCAAAAGGGAATTTTTCCAAACTCTGAAACCTCCTCAACAGGGCTAGTTAGAGCAACTGATCCAGCCAATGTGGCCTTAATGTATATGGCTAGGTTGCCAGTTGTGTGAGGGGGCTGTTTCATGATGTGTCTGTTTTTTGTTGCTGCTATGGCTGACTGACTGGACAGAGACAGGGCTTGGCCAAGATGTTTTGCTGTCTAAGACAAAGAAGTGAATTGTACCTGTCCACTCAAGTCGACCCAAATCCAGTCATGCTTTTTTTGAATACATTAGACAGGAAACCCCACAAGTGGTAATAAAATCCCTTCCCTAGGAGGAAAAAATAAAATAACAGTTTGCTTCCCAATGGTTGCCACTTGAAGTGCCAACCCTGGTTAATGACAGCACTGGTTTTGGGCAGGGAATTCCTCTGCCAACTGTTACTTCCATAGGGAGTGAAGACTGTTTAGTTCCAAGAACTTCCCCTCTTTTGTCTCTGACATGACTGTTGCTAGCAAGAGAGGCAAAAAATGAGCATGACAGCCTTGTTCTCATTTTCCACATGTTCTCTTTCCCAAGCTCATATCCAACATGGTAAACTAGGGGACTTACAGATCCAGAAAAGCAGCATTTATTTTTAGATTACAGCTCCCAGAATCCCCCAGGTAGGATGGAGTTGTAATAAAAAAAACCCTAACAGTTCCAAATTCTGAGTTCCATTGTGACTGCCTTTTTGCCCATTGTACTTTCTCTGTTTCTCTGACTGCCAAATGGCTCCACCACTCTCCGCCCTCTCCCCTGAAGTCTGGAGCCCATGTCTTATGCCTCAGCACTCACTACATCTGCCTTTCTACCCAGTGACCTTCCTTTCCTTTGTGTTGTGCAGTCAAAAAGAATGATTATGAGCTATTTATATGTTGAGGAGATGATACAAAGGGCTTGAACCCCTAGGTTCAGGAATTTCTGGAGAATCCCAGTTGCTGAGATCTTGTCCTCTGCACTATAGTGGATTATGCAGTAGAGGAGACAGTGGCATCCTTGTCTGCGGCAAGTTGTGTGCTAGTGTTGCCTCAGCAGATGACATCTCGGGGCTCTTCCCCATTGCTATGAGGCGACTGGCTTATTCCCTAGTGGGCTGACATGTGAGCATTCCTGCTTGCCATACCCCTCTGTGACTAATGGGAGTCAGTGACATTTACATGGATCTTCAACGCTGTTAATGGGACAGCATCCTCTATCATCCTTAAAAATAGCAGCCTAATTTAAGGGTCAAGGACAATGCTGCAGGGCACACAGATCTTTGTCCCCTAACAGAGGAAATTGGGCAGGGGAATCAGGAAAAAGTTTGGGGGAAGGAGGCTATCATTGTTGTCTCCAGCATCTGCTACCTGAGGCAGATACATCCTTCTGTCTAATAAGCAGAGCCACGCCTGACTAGCTTCCTAAGGAACAGATTCTACAATCTCTCCCCATCTTGGAAGTGTGTGAGAAGTAGACACTTTGAGGGTTACTCAAACTTGTGGTCTCCAGATGAGCTATTGGCCCCAGCTAACCAGTGCAGCTAATGGTAGTTATAGTCCCACAACTTTGGAGAGTGCCAGTATGGGGTATGCTATCCCAAGAACAGCTGATATAGAGTATATTGCAACTGGACAAGGTGGCCTTACTGAGCACTTTCTGATGTACCTGTCTTTCTTTCTTTCTTTTTAGATTTCTTTCCCATCTCCATCATACTTTCTTTCATTGAGCCAGCCTCTCTTTCTCCATCAATTACTTTCCCTACTTTCCTCTGTACCCCTCAGTGCCAAGGCAACTATAACGGAGGGTGGGGGGATAGAGAATCAGAGAAAGAGGGCAGGAGGGAAAGGCCTATAGAACAAAGCCCTTGTGGGGTGGTGGCGCGGGAGCTATTTCCTCTCTTCAAACAACTCCAGATGCTGAGACACACATTGAGCCAACAGCTGAGGCTGTTAGATGGAAGTGTGTGCGTGTGTGTGCGCTGCGTGCGTGTTTAAGGGGGGGCACATTTGTAAAAATGAAAGCATAATAATAGAACACGAAAGAAATGCAACAAGGAGTAAACTAAGGGGAACAAGACTGAGAAAGGTTTAGAAAAAAAAAAAGCAAAACAGAGGGAACCTGAAGGAAAATGGGAATGTGGGAGAGACAAAAGAAAAGCAAGGAGGTTAAAAAAAGGGATTGGTGGGGGTGGGGAACCTAAGCAGCAAATTAGGCTAGGGAGGGAGAAAGCGGGAAGCAGGAGGAGGAGGGAAACGTAGTTCTATGTATAGAAAGGAGTGATTGATGAATGCCCAGCATCAGAATATGTGTCTACATTCCACAAAATTTTCCTGAGGCTAGGAGAAGCCCAGAGGGAAGAAGGGAGGTGGCGGTGCTGTAGCTCTTGGAGAAACGTGTACAGTATGAACGAAGTTTGGACTGCAAGCTGTTCTGCAAGCACACACAGCTCATGCATACCTCCTTGTAAAACCGCACTGCTCAGAGCACAGCACAGCACACCTTGGAGACACCTAGAATTCCCAGAGATATGTGTGAAAGGGGGTTAACAGGGGGAGGGTCTGGGATATGACAAGAAGCCTGTTGCAAATAAGTGGTTGACTCTTATTATTCTCACAGCATTGTTGACATTGTTATTCATTTTAAATTATTAGCCATGAAGAGAGGCCTGTTTTGAGTTAAACTGGTGGTGGATAAACCTAAACCATAAATAAATAGAAACACAGGAAAATGAGTATATTTTGCAAACAGAAAACCCAGATTCTCTGTGCCAAAAAGCAGAATTCTGCATTCTCAGTACCAGCTGAGTGAAAGGGAGCAAATCTTACTGTTTTAGAATTTGTCTTAGGATAGTTCCTGAAAAGGGAGCAGGGCAACCCTGATAAATTTAAGACTGCTACAATGGAGTTTACAGTAGCATAAGTATTTCCATAGAGGTAGCCATGTTAGTCTCAGAGCTTGAGGAAATTACCTTTTTGAACTGTAGCTTCCAGAATGCCTCAATCAGAATGGCCATGAAATATTCACATGGAATCTACAAGTGAGATTTTGGGTGCTATGGTCCAAAAAAGTAACTTTCTCAAGCTCTGCGGCAAAAACAACAAAGAGTCTTCAAACTTTAAAGGTTGACAAATGTATTCTAGAATAAGCGTTCATGGGTTACTGTCCACTTCATCAGATTGTTAGCAATGCTACTAGGTTTCTATGCTTCTCCAGCAGGAATGTTAAAAGCACTAGGGGTTGGGGAGGCAAGTAGCAACAACCACCGGTTCCATATTGACCCTACCAACACCCAGCAGTCGTAATGCTGCTGCTGACATCAGTTCCACGTGTACCATATATTGAAAGCACCAATCTATAAGCAGCAAGAGCAGCAACAGCAAGATGATATCATGGAAACTATCACGCGCGTGCACACAGTGCAATAGGCACACTCCCAGAAAGAGCTCACAGCACTTCCTCCTAACACAGACCTCCATAATTCACTGGTTAGGAAAACTTTAACAGATAACCACAAACTCTTGGGCACCATCTGAGAGAACAGTGAATATCCTTGCAGACCAAACATGGCCAAAACCAGCTAGCTAATAACCTCTTCAGCAATGGGGAATGCCAGGCACTGAAGGAAGGATTGCCATTCCACTTAAATCAGCCAGCTCCATAACCCTGTGGTTAAAAATGTATGTGTATAGAACCCCCTCGTCCAAAAGTAGAGCTTAAGTTTTGCTGCAATAACAAGGTTCCCACATAATGTGCTCACTAAGGCACAAAACATACTTACACTGGTGAGCAGAATGGGCACTTTGGAAGCGGGAGGGAGGGGAAGAGAGCACTCCGACAAGGGAGCCTGGGGTGTTCCAAGAGCAAGCACACTGGCGAAGTGCACTCTGGAACTTGCCTAATAGCTCAGCAGGCAATGGCAAGCAGGAGATATGGGTTTGGGTCCTCTTTGGAAATATGAATGTAGCATCCTAAGGCAAAAGGCCATAATTTCTTCTCCGAGGGCAATCATGATTTTTGGCAGAAATTTTTTTTTGACAATCAAATCAGTTTATTCAACAAGGTGTCTTTTAATTTCATTTGGAAACACTAGTAGACAAACATGTTCATCACCACACATGGAAAGATTTATTACTATAAAATAGTAATAAATTCCTCTCTTGGATAAGTAATTTCTCGGCTCATTTGACATTGATGCCTCACCTATTTGTTGGATGTTCATTTAACTCTGTATCTTTCTATATGCTACATTATGCCAATTATTACTTTTCCTTTCTTCAAATTTGTATTAAGTTGTATTAATTTGTATCAAATTTGTATTAAGTTGTATTAAGTTGTTAAAAACGAATAAGATTTTATTTTGGAAAAACAGTGGATCTGGAAAAGCAGTCCCTGCTTCCAGCAAGCGAAACAGACAGAAAGAGTCAGCTCAAATCCTTTATAATTTCCCCACAGGCCTAACCAAAGTCCAACTGAGTTACATCTCCTAGAATCCTCCTGAGCCTGATACTTGCTGTGCTGTCTTCCCTGTCACAATGCTCCTGCCATATAGTCTAGTTCTGCTCAGTGGAACACTAGGGCCATTTCTGCACTAGACTGTTAATAGCGCTATGATTCCACTTTCAACATCCTATGGAATCCTGGGGTTTGCAGTTTACTGCAAACCCCAGGATTCCATAGGATGTTGAAAGTGGAATCATAGCGCTATTAACAGTCTAGTGCGGAAATGGCCTAGGACTGGGCTATACAAGGGGCCCCAGATTTGATCCCTGTCTATTCCATGGATAATGGTGTTGTGTGGAGCTAAATATCCACAACCAAGGCAAGAAGATATGGCAGCTGGAGTATCTAGTGCATCAATATCCTCATCTGGTTAGTGATCTGACTCTTTCATAGCTCAGGATTCTTTTCATTTAACTCAGCTGTCTTCAGCCAGCCACACCTTCCTATGTTCATTTTTGACTGCTTAGGTCTCTTTTTTCAGCCAGGCAAGTGTACCTTGTTAGCAATTCCCTCACCTCATAACAGCATGCAGCTTCTTTTATTGTAACAAAAGTGCTGGTGTGTGGGAAGCATCAGGAAGAGAACAAGGTTTGGGAACACATTCCCCCTCAGTTCAGCAGGGACAGCCCCAATTGCTCATCTCTTGTCCAACTTTTTAACTGCTTTTAAAAGGTCCCAGTTCCTCTCTCCTTTCTTTTTATTATTTATTTGTATCCCACCACTCCATATGGATCGAGGCGGCGAACAACTTACAAATAGCATGTATTTTGAAACATTTCTATACATGCCCCCAACAAGCTGGGTACTCATTTTACCGACCTGCGAAAGGATGGAAGGCTGAGTCAACCTTGGAGCCTGGCAGGATCGAACTCACAACCTTGTGGTTTGCAGTACTGGCATTTAACCACTGCGCCACCAGGGCTCCTTTTCACTTTCCCTCTTTTTCCTCAGCTAACTTCAGTTGCTGCAAACTGGGTTGTTGTTGTTGTTGTGTGCCTTCAAGTTGTTTCAAGTTTATGGTGACCCTAGGATGAGCTTATGATAGGATTTTCTTGGCAAGACTGGTTCAGAGAGGGTTTGCTTTTGCCTTTTCTGAGGCTGAGAGAATGTTGCCTGCTCAAGATGACTCAATGGGTTTCCATGGCTGAATGGGGATTCAAACTGTGGTCTCCAGAGTTGTAGTCCAGTGTTCAAACCACTACACTCACACTGGTTCTCTCTGCAAACAGAGTACAAAGTGCAAAAGTAGCTTGCATTCAATTAACTCAGTAAGGAGGAGAGCAGAGGAGGCAGAGCCTTGTCCTTCCTAGTAGGCTCAAGCAAAAGCAAACTGCTGCAACCCCACCAACCTGTGTATTCGCCTTTTCTAATAACTCTTGTCATTTTGACCACACTTGATGTTGCTTGGCTACATGTGTCCCTGCTTTAATCTGTGAAATGTTGGAGGATATGGGAAGATCCTCTTCATTCTCATTCATTGTTTTTAAACCAGCTTTCTGTGGTTTACAAGCATCATCCAGAGATTCTGCAAAATGTTATAACTCCATCTAAAATAGCCACACCAGTGCATTGCCAAAAAAGAGATTGAAAAAAATTAGAACAAAAGAAGACAAGAGTTACACACAGTTTTAATATGAAAATTTGGCTAGATTACAATGATTTAAATTATGGTACTAAAATACATCTCAGCATAGTGAGGAAGAAAGTGACCTATGTGCCCATACAGTCTGCAGTCCTACTTAATGAGCAACTTCAAGACCCCAGGCTCGGTCTTATGATCTTTAAATTAGATGTGCACTGGATAGCACTGTCATGTCACAGAGAAAAAAATCAGGCATGCAGCCATAACAGTTAGTTGTTAAAACAAAGGATTATCCTTTGTAAAGTAAATCACAGGGCAACCCTATTTCTACCTCATTTTCTCTTCTTGTATCCAGTGATCTTCAATAAAATTCCAAGTTACAATTATTAATTATTAAATGTTGAACTAATTACATTCTTAAAATGCCTAATGACTGAATATATTGCTTACTTATTGTTGTGTGCCTTCAAGTTGTTTCTGACTTATGGCAACCTTAAGGTGTCTCTAACACGGAGTTTTCTTGGGCTGAGAGTGTGTGATGCGTCTGAGGTCACTCAGTGGGTTTCCATGGCTGAGTGGGGAATTGAACCCTGGTTTCCAGGGTTGTAGCCCAATGTTCAGACCACTACACAACCTTGGCTCTCATGGCTTTCTGATAGTATTGCTTATAACCCATGTAACCCTTATAATTTAATCTGTTTGAATTCACTTGGAACTGTGAGCAAGGAATAGGGATTGTGATTTCACAGGTAATAGGGATTCCTCAGACAGAAATTGTTTACTGGATATGGATTTTCTAGTCCAACACATCTGAAGAGAGGCCACATGAAGAAAACTAAAGGATCTGAGAATATGCATTTTACTTATCTATCCTTTGTTAGTTGTATCTACCTATTATTTGTGCAGTGTTCCCCAGCATCTGAATTCCCACAAGCAAGTTCTCACACCTGTGCTGCTTCTGCCTCTGTAGATGTGGAGCAGATTGAGTTAGCTTCATGCTGAATTGCACACTTTGATATCTGAGACATGGATTCTCTGACTAGGGCTTCTTTGCTGCTGGTAGTGTGCTATGATCTTCTGCAAACTGAATTGGGTTCTTGTCCTTCAACACAGCTGAGTGTGACAGTCAACGTGTAGTCTCCCGTGATGCAGACTTGAGTCAATAGACTCAGACTCAAGTCGGACTTAAGTAACTTCAGTGACTCAACTCAGACTCGACTTGGGAATAATGGACACGCTGACTCGACTCGACTTGAGACTTGTATATTTGTAGTAACTGACTTGCTGCCCTTGCTTCAGTAACATAACACATTCATCCAGAAACTTTACAACTTTGAACAACACTTCCATTCCTTTTTGCCTATTGGTCACATGACAATCTGTCCAAAGCCCAAAGTGTGGGTGAATTTCTAGGAGGGGAACAGCAAACAGGTTAGGCAATGGGCTTGGGGGGGGGTGAGGTCTGCTCAGCAGCCTGTCCCTGCTGCATATCAGAGGAGTCTTCTGAAAACTTTATTAAGAGCAGAAGGGAAGACTCACCCCCAGAATGCAGGAAATGTTTCTCAGAGGGGAACAGCAAATGTGTTAGGCAATGGGCTTGAGGAGAAAGGAACCTTCCTTCTAAAGCCTTTGAAGCTTCAGTAATGGGTGGTAAGAAAGATCCTATTCTCCACTTCCGAAAAAGCCTCTGGCTTCAGAAATGGGAAATAAGAAGGATCCTATTCCCCACTTCTGAAGCTGCAGACTCTTTTATGCCTATTGACACAAAGGCCTCCAGCTTGGGGAAAGGGGAGTAAGAAGGTTCCTATTCCCCATTTCCGAAGCTGCAGATGGAAAAATTGAAAATTTGGAGGGCCAACTCTATTTAAATTGTTAAAACTGACTTTATTTGACTCTGTCCAGAAATTCTGGAATATAGGTTGGGGTATAAAGTTAACTCCCAGACTTGAGAATTGAGTTGAAAGTATCTTGCAAAGACTTGAGAGAAGACTTGAGACTTGAAAGTAGAGACTTGAGACTTGACCTGAGACTTGGACTAGAAGACTTAAATACATCACTAGTAGTCTCCATTGACTGCCATGGGTGTGTATTTGATTACAGCAGCAATTTGCTAGCACCAATGGTAAGAGTTAGCTCTAGGGACAGATCCATTTTGCTCTAAGATGGCCACTCTGCTGATTTCCACCCTGCCTCACTCTTTGCTGATTTTCAATTATTATATCATCCCAGTGATACCTTGGTAGTGTTTGGAAGATTTATAGTTACAATGGCCCAACAATATGACTAAGCAGTTATAAATTTACTGTACCAGTGTAACTGAATTTGGACTGTGTGGAGGATTTAGTAGCAATTCTATCTTCATCCAGTGAGTACAACCTACAGTTGGGATTATACTGTCAGGATCATTTTTCCATTCATCACTGTCTTTTTCGTTTGTTTGTTTTTGTTTTTTTTTGTTTGTTACTGTGGGGATGAATTGTTCATCCTCTGTCCTAGCCTTCTCCATAATCTTGCTGACTAGGGATGATGGGAGCTGTCATTCAGAATATCTGGATGTTAAGACAGTAGGTTGGGGAAGGCTTCTCTAACTTTTAGAATCCCCATGGTCCCCTTTTTCTTTACTAAATTTTACACTGAAACATATTTTCAAAACCATGACTCACTACCATGAGGACTAGAAACATGGTCCAAACACCAAAGCTTTATGATGATGTAGCTATGTCCCTGACATGATGCACAACCCTCCTGGCAAATTGCAACAATGTGTATTGGAGTGTCTCACTAAGTCTCTCATTCCACAATGGACATGCTGCTGGTTCTGCTCATGCAATAGTGCTGAAGACATAACTAAATCTGTGCTCCCTTCCTGAGAATACAGACATTGTGCACTGACACGATTCACCTTCACATGCTTGTAAATTGGTTTAAACTACGTAAATCCCTGACAGGATGGCAGCTATGTTTAGTTTTGTTTTTTAAATAAAAATATACTTGTCAGAAAACAGCTGGATGCTCATGGTGACATGTGACATGCTTTATAGCCAGAGGAAGGTACCTGGGCTCAAGCAGTCCCTGGAAGTAATCCTTTGTCCCCTATGTTACCTTAGCTCATTAGAATTTTGTTATGTTCCATACTCTACATGGTACAGGCAAAGTTATGTCAAAATACTTTCTTACTCTCATCCAACGTTAAACAAGTCATGTGAACATCTGTCCCCCACCCTGCTTCCCCCACCACTTCTCCCATCACGCCCTACCAGCTAGCTTCTAAATATTTCTTAGTATTAAGTCAAAAAGTGTCTAAAAGTTGCACAAGTTGCTCAACAAATTTCAAAAGAGACACAGAGATTTGCTGGCTGCTGTGAGTGGCTCTGAAAGGGAAATGGGGAGGGGAGGAGACAGAGAGTAAGAAGGTAGAGGAAGCTGAATATCCATTTTAAGGTTGTTTATGAAATTGATTTCCCTCCTTACTCTCTATCCAAGGATGGCATGGATGGACCTATCGCCTAGAGGTGGTAAAGCACAACACTATGCACACGAAAGGTCCCTAAATCTCTAAGCAATATGGGAAATATATTCTTGTCTGAAACCTGTTGAACTGAAACTACTTGCTGTAGGCAAACTGATGGAGAGGTGGGAAACTAATTTTAAAAACAATTCCCTCAAGCTTCAGCCAGCATGGCCAGTTGTAATTTAAAAAAAGTAACATCCCCCAGCTCTGAAACTGGGATAGATGGACTAACTGTCTATGGCCTTTTCTGCACAAGGGCAATACATTGCACTGGCATTGTATTCTTGCTGCTACATCTGCACGTTAAACTGGTTAGTATTGATGTTTCCTCTGCAGATTCGCACAGCTTGAGCTCTTAGCGCAATTACTATTGATGTAAAACTGATGTATTGTAAAACCGGAAAAACTCCAATGTAAAGCACAAAAACCGGAAGGTGTACATGCAGAGGTGGTTTTCCGTGGGCCTTCCCACCTTTCCCTGACATCATTTCTGTCCGCTCCTGTCTCCGCCTCTCAAACGCAGGGCCGGCACTGGAATACATGAAATACGTTGGGATCCTCAGGATAGTTACTTTTCAATTTCTGACTATCTAGACCAGAGTTTTCCAAACTTTTCATGTTGGTCACACACTTTTTAGACATGCATCATTTCGAGACACAGTAAATTTACTAGCAATTTTACTAGCAAACCGGAGGTGGGGGCTTGTCTTCTGTAAGAACAAACTAAAGTACCTCCACTGATACGTATTTGGTTTTTTTTTTTTAATGATCAATCAGAGGTGGCGGTGTGGAGCAAGGCAGGGAGTGGGAGGAGGATGGGAGTTTCACGAGAATTGATGGAGCAGAAGCAGGAAACAATTTTCATTACTTTACTTCAACAGAAACTGGAGGGTGTGCAGATAATAATGCGGTAAAATCATAATAAGTTGGGTTGAAAAACACTGCTCAGAACAGGTGGGGAAACGCTCCTCCACTCTGGTGTGGAAATGGCCTATCTCTGTGTAAAGCAGCTTCCTGTGTTCATATGTCAGATGGCATCTTCAGTGCTAGCAACAGCTTGGGAATCTTGTAAAGATGTTAGGTGGGAAAAGTTAGCCATTTGGGCCAAATTCTGTTGTGAACCAAGGCTCACAAAGTCAAAGCTCAGGGATTCATTCATTGGCAAGGTGCAGACATCTTCTGTCACTTCCATTGAGCTCCCCTGCTCTTTCTGAACTGAACTGAAATCTTTAAGGTAGCTGGGGTTGTGGTCATTGCAGAATTCCCTAACAGCAATATATTGCTATGAGCTATCTCTGTTCTAATGCAAAATGTCTGCGGTTGGTTTGGTCTTGAATATGCAGTTAAGACCTATCATCTTTACAGAAGACCTTTCCCTGGGCGTAGAGATGAAAACTGCTAGAACTGGACATTAGAAAGTTTGTTCTTTGTTCACAAGCAAAGGCGTCATCTCACGGATTGTTATATCTTGTTCACAGTGATTCTCAACAGCATCCTGTAGTGGTACATACAGTGGAATCTTTCCTACATTTCTATCACATGCCCCTCCTTCACTGTGTGCCTTTGGCTGTTCTTACCTCTCAGCCTTACTGTTTTCAAATGGTTATCTACCAGGTAGGGATCTTTTCATAACTATATCCATGTGTTTTTACAATTTTGCAGGTTGCTATACAAATGATAAAGAAAAATAGGTAGAATATCATCCTATTCTTCTCCAATTTAATTGCCATTACAGCCAGCGTAGTGTAGTAGTTTGAGTGTTGGACTATGACTCTGATGATCAAGATTCAATTCCCAGTCAGCCATAGAAATCCACTGGGTGACCTTGGGCATGTCACACACTCTTGCCTTAGCATTGCCATAGGTCGGAAACTCCTTCGAAGGCACACAACAACAACATATTGATTTAGCACTTGTGCAGGGATGTCCTTCTTTATCATTCTTTTGTAGGGCAGCCATGTGTCCCATTGTGAGAGTTGTCCTCTCTGAAGAGCTATCACATTTCAGTACGTACTCTGTTTGAAGAACTGTCTGACCTGCATACAGTTGAAAAATCAAGAACTATAGACAGGGAGATGGGAAACTTTTCTCCCTAGATGAGCCTGTTTGAGCTGTCTCATCACCTTCTCACATTCAACTGATGGGAGCAAGGGAGAGAGCCTTCTTGGTGGCTGCTCCCGGACTTTGCAACTCTTTCTCTAGGGAGGCTTGGGCCATTTCTGCACGACATTCTTATAGCGCGATGATTCCACTTTCAACCTCCTATGGAATCCCGGGGTTTGCAGTTCCAGGAGGGGCAGGGTGGCCCCTCCCAGAACTGCAAACCCCAGGATTCCATAGGAGGTTGAAAGTGGAATCATCGTGCTATAAGAGTGTCGTGCGGAAATGTTCTAGGATGGCTACCTCCTTGGACTCCTTCTAACAGCAAGTAAAAACCTTCTTACTCTCTCTTTCAGGCTACTAGAAACTAATAGTGATGGGCTTTTAATGGTGTGATATTCTGTGGTTTTACAGTATTGTCTTTTGATGAATTTTAAACAGTGAACTCCATAGATTGTTTAACTGTTTAAACACTCCCCAAACACACACACATATGGTGGGGGAGGGATGTTTTTCTATGCTTTTTAATCTGTACTGGTTTTAATAATTTGTAAGCCACTTTGAGTCCCATTGCTGGGAAAAAGACAAGATAATTTAAATTGTTCATCCACAGTTAGTACCTGGACAGCTTAGCCACAGATCACCTGATCATGGTTTTCCTCCCAGTGGTAAGACACGCTGTATTTCCATCTAAATTATAATCGTTATTTTAAAACGGGCATCTAAACCTATGCAAATTTGTTTCTTCTTACATGGTAATGCATTCCTTGCGTAGTGATGTATAAGTGGCCATCTTGCACTTGTCTTTTCCATACATGGTTAATCCTTCAGGAAAAACAGAACTCCTAGCCTTGTTCTGTGACATGCCCAACATGCTATTAGCACAAGAGGTAATTCATTACTGCTGCCCTAATCCCCTGGTGGAGAAGCCAAAATCAGACTGGCACGGGTGATGTTAACTAGTTGTTCTTTTCATTGTATAAGAGTTGGCAGTGCAAACTTTTCCCACCTCCTGTTTATAACATTGCAAAAGGCAGAAAAAGTGACTTTGCTCCCGTCTAAACTGTCCTTGCAGATTTCAGGGAAAAACTAGAGGCCCAATCACCTTGCGGACAGTGGTTTGATGAGCTCGAGGCCCAGGTCTGCATTCCCAGCATGCACTTCTTCCTCCCATGGGCTCTCACCTTAAGTAAAACAATGCCCTAATGGAAAGTGAACCTCTCCAGGCTTGCAGACTTGTTGGAGGGAAGTTCCGGAGCAGCTGTCACTGAATTTGGGGGAGGGAGGAATTTGCCTTGCTCTCAGAGTTAGGGAGGGAGGAGGCTCTTGGAGGCGAGGCTGGCTATGAATTCTGGGAATGTTTATGCAGCTGCAGTCTATTAAGGAGGAGGGATCCTTTCCTTTTATTAATCCCAGCCTTACAGCTCAAAAAGAGTTGGAGACTCCTAAAGGCAGGCGTGTGTGTGCTCGCTCACCCACGTGTACAAATAGGTGCACAGCGGCTTCAGGGGTATCTCTGGGGCACATATTTCCTTTGTTTATATATCCGTCTTGATCTGCAGCTGGCCAGTGCTTCATTTCTGAAGGGAGAGAGCCACTAAGTTCTGGCCTCTCTGGCTGATGTCCTGGATCAGTCAGCTGCAATTATTTAGTAGGCACAGAAGGCCCCACACACATGCTCAGAGGCATCCTTTGTTACTGTTTCACATGTCAAGGCTGGCATTTATGGCACTGAAAATAAATAATGGGTTTTGGAGTCAAATTCAAAACCAGCCATAAGCCTAGTGTAGCTTTCTTATACCACCCAGCAAGTAAAACTTAACCATCCAGGCCTTGGGTCAGGAGTGAAGGGTTTGAATCTCAGCATCTCTTTTTTACAATAACCACTGTCTGTTGCTGAGCACATTTCACAGTCTGAACAGGAGAAACATCCTTACCTCCCAATATGCTCACAGAATGCATTTTCAGTTCCAAGTACAACACACTTGGAATTCAGCACAACTCAGGCTATTCACAAGGAGCATGCCGCATTAGCTGAGGTGTGCCCCAGACAAGCCTACAGTCAAAGTCCAAACAGCAGGTTGCAGGGACCCTCCCTGCCTTGCCTGCTGCCAGGGCATGCCCTCCCGAGACACCTCAGCAGGGACTGACCCTTCCACGCTGCTGCCTTGACATCATTCTTCTGACTTTCCACATGGATTTCAGCTGCTGTACAAATATATATCACCTCTCCCCATAAGTCCTAGCCCTCATTGGGGATAGAAGTCTTTTAATGACAGGGCTGTGTCACATCTAGGGCTGCTGGTATTCCACAGTTCACTCATAATACACTCACAGTACAAAGTTCACTCACAGTTCATTCCCACTCACAGTTCACTCACAGAGAGAGGAGAATTAATGAATCTGAGTATGGGTGCTGGGATCAGAATCACCCACAATTTGAAAGAATTTAATACAGTCAGCCCTCTACATTTGTGGGTTTAACTTTCATGGAATTCATTATTTGCCAGTTTCTCCAACTTCTGCCCCCCACCTTAAGCACTTCTTTTCTAGGGAACCTTCCTTCTCAGCAGCTCCAATTAGTCCATGCAACCTTTTAAAAAACCCACCTCTGGCCTTCCTCCTCCTCCTCTTGGCCAGCTAAAGACAACTTGTCACCTGATTTTTCGGCACCATAAACTGTCCCTCAATGCCACCTACCCACCCACAGAAGATGATGGGTGTGAGAGAGGAAGTATATAACCACCCTCCTTTCTCTCTCCTTTCCCTGACCTGGTTTGGACCTTGGGTGTCCATTCTCCCCACCATGCTTCAGTCTCCCTCTTAAGAGACACACACATTTTGATATTTGCCATTTTTCCACTTTTGAGGGAGGGTTCTTGCACCCCTAACCCTAGCAAATGTGGAGGGCTGACTGTATCTGTTTTGCGTGTGAGTATGCACGCACACACACACACACGCACACGCACACAGGTGTAATCAAGACTGCTGCATGGGATGGGGTTTAACCCTTTCCACCCACATTATTCCATCCCCCCAAAACTGCATAGTGCCTTTGATCCCCCCTCCGCCCCATAGGGTTAACAGTAGATATGGGGCACGATTTTCATTGCAAAACTCAAGCAAAGGAAAGGATCCTTACAGTTAAGTGAATCCTGCTCCCCTTCCTCAAAGGTGCTAATTTATCTGGGGGGAAAACACCAATCATGGGAGATGCTAGCAATGGATCTTCTGCGTTATGTCTTATCCATCCTATCTATTCTTTTATTCTAATCTCAGCATAGCTAGGTTTCCAGCCCTTATGACCTTGCTGAGACTGACAGCAGCGTAAGGCAAAGATTAGCACAAGAATGTGGCTTGTAGATTGTCACTGCAGAAAACATGACCTTTTGCTATCCATGTTAACCGCCCTTGGAAGAGCTTAATTTGAGTCAGGTCAGCTTTAAAGGGCAGGACCCCTCCCTGGAAGATTTCACAGCAATAAAGAAAAGTATCTCAAGAAGGACAAAATGCCTTTCCTCACTTGAAGGGGACTGCTGGGATTAGGGAAAAGTGCCTCAGCCTGGCATCTCATTCAGACAATTAACTCTTGGTCCACAGTCCTTTATTTTCTAGGCCTAACCTAGGCCATTTCTGCACTAGACTGTTATAGCGCTATCATTTCACTTTCAACATCCTATGGAATCCTGGGGTTTGCAGTTCAGGGAGGGGTCGGTTGGCCCCTCCCTGAACTGCAAACCCCAGGATTCCATAGGATGTTGAAAGTGGAATGATAGCACTATAACAGTCTAATGCGGAAATGGCCCTGCTTTTCTGTAGAAGGAGTGATGCAGAAAAATGCAATCATCACCATGGTCCTCTTGCTTTCTGAAGCTGTTCATCATCATGCACATATAGTGTATGTGGCCAACCTGGGGAGCAGATGGGCCTTTGAGCATAGATCATGGCATCTGCCAGCTTCCATTATTCCTGGACATTAGACAA
The DNA here is from genome assembly GCA_948474755.1 of Ctenosaura bakeri. Classification (NCBI taxonomy): domain Eukaryota; kingdom Metazoa; phylum Chordata; class Lepidosauria; order Squamata; family Iguanidae; genus Ctenosaura; species Ctenosaura bakeri. The sequence goes on along the minus strand of CAOLHI010002457.1, from coordinate 71,584 downwards.
TCTAAAATTGCAATAAGTAAATCATAGCAACCATCAAACCTCTTCTTCATTGGAAATTTGAGCCAGTTAATGAACATTGTTGTTTTGTGCCTTCAAGTCATTTCTGACTTATGGTGACTCTAAGGCAAACTTATAAATGGGTTTTTGTGGCAAGACTTGTTGGGGGTGTTGCCTTTGCTTCCCTCTGAGGCTTAGTGAGTGTGACCTGCCAATGTTCACTCAGTGGGTTTCCATGACTGAATGGGTCTCCAGCGTCGTAGTCCAACGCGTACACTACTACACCACACTCCCTTCCATTCTAGCTCCCTTTTCTAATCTGGAACTGGCTCCACTTCTAAGCTTTTCTCTTGGTCCTCTATAACCTGTGGCTTATAGAAAGGTTAATTTACTTAAAGGCCTTTGGAAGGATAGAACATCTGTAGGAATGAAAACACAGACGATACAAGCTGGAGAAGAAAGCTGGGTTTCCTATTGAAATCACTGGGAAACTTAACACGATAGTTAACTTTTTTAAAAGCTGCCTTTAAAATGGGGATCCTTCTCCTTATCAATTTGAAATTTCACAGGACTGGTAACTTGAAGAACTGAAGAAGACTCGCTAGGTCTCCCATTAAGTCCACATCAAATGAAAAGATGAAGAGGTTACAGAGATGAACAAAGTAATTTTAAATTAGTAATTAAATGAATGAATTATAATGTACAAGAAAATGAATGAATTAAAAAAGAAGTGGAATTTCAGCAAAAATCATAGGGACATGTTTTATAGCATACATACCTATCCTTCCAATATACGCTTAACCAACAAAATTGGTCCACTAGACATTTGTTCTGCCATCTTGAAGATGTCATGTTGGTCTTATGACACTGTGGGGATGTGACATATTCTGCATCTCAATTTTGTTGCATTTCTCAAACTCCACCTGTATTCTCCTACCATCTTCTTTTGGCATACATTCTAAGTATCCACTTATTTGAGCCTAAATACCCTGAAGGCAGCAGATTCCACCTGATTTTTGAAGCTAAGCAAGGTCAGGCCTGTTGGTACCTGGAGAGGTGACCACCAAGTAATACTAGGTTATGTAGGCTGTATTTCAGAGGAAAGCACTGGCAAACCACCATCTCTGAATATTCCTTACCTAAGAAAACCCAATGAAATTCATGCAGCCACCAAGCCAACAGGTGACTTGAAGGCACATGCACACCTATTTATTTAACACATTTTACCTACCGTAATTCATACATCTTTTCTTTTGACTAAAATGTGTTTCTGCTTATTTTTTAAATGGTGCACATTAACTGTTCACATTTTAAAATTTTAAAACAAATTGTTCTGTGAAGACTGTCTCTCTTCAGAGAGCTCCCTCAGCTGCAGAAATGTGTGAATTCTTGAGGCAAATGTGGATTTCCTGTTACATACTTCAAGAGGTCTCCACTTTTGTTGAGACTGTCAAACCTGTTGGTCATCCCTGTATGTTGTTGTTGTTGTGTGCCTTCAAGTCACAAGTGAGTTATAGTGAGCCTATCCAGATTGTTTGTATTAATCTGACTTGTTTGTGCAAGATCACTAGAGTTGCCTTCCCCATCCTTGCCAATTCCTAGACTCTTCCAGCCAGTGCTTTAGGTTGAGGAAGGCTGTTCTGTTGAATTAACCTAGAGGGTTGACCTAACCTAAGGTGTGCTCTGCCTTGCACAATTAGCACTACTTCATGTCTCTCTGCAAGTGATACTTGCATTTCTTGCATTTTCCTAAAGCTATCCTTACCTGAGAATAAGCCTCAAGAAATACCGAGACAGTGAGTTCCATGCATGGAGCCACAAGGTAAGAACTTATATAACTGACGGTGTAGCACAGCCTTTCTCAACTTTCTTACCATGAGGAAACCCTTAAAATAATTTTCTGGCCTCAAGGAACCCATGTGTAAAAATTATAATATCTACAGCTCAAAAAAAAAAAAAAAAAAAGAGAGAGAGTTTTTTCCCCCAATCACAATCTTGAACTGAACTCCTAGCAACCTCTTAGGGAACTCTAGGATTCCAGAGAATCCTGGTTGAGAAATCCAGGCATAGCATTTCTATAGCTAGGAGTGAACTCTGCGGGAACATTTCTGCGTCAAGAAAATTTAACATAACAAGCAGCTACAAGCAAGATATAACTTTAGATTTTCCCCATGAAATCAAATACAGTTGTTAAATGTGGTAAAAATCAGTGTCTGGCAGCACGGTTGGCCCAAAATGTTAGAAGCACATGCCCTCCCCTTCCATTCTACATACCAAAGCCAAGTGGACTGGCAACAGAATCTTTCTTCAGTACTGGTAACAGAATTAGAGTCTTCCACCATACAAAAGAGAAACAGGCAAACATGGAGGGCAGAGGACAAGTCATGTGGCTCATACATCTTTGTCCTCTAAGACAGGAAATAGTTGGAGAGGCTCAGGTAAAATTAGTGGAGTGTTGCTGCTATTGCCTTGTTGGAGGGTTTTTCTTTTTAAACACAGCAGCATTTCAGGGATGAATCTTAACCTCTGAAGCAGCTATAGTGTCATCTGCAAGGGCAATATTTGCAAGTGTTCTATCCATATATTATTTGGATTAAGCTTAAGTGGAGTAAACTCTGCCACTCTTGTGGAACATCTTAACACAAAAACCTGCTAGAGGAAGTAGCTCCACAATGGTGTGTGGGTGTGTGGATGCACATGCATGTACATGCATGCATGCTATTGAGCAGAGATTGGGAAAATTACTTCTTTTTGGATTACATTTCCCCAGATCTCACAGCCAGTATGAGCAGCAGCCATGCTGTCTGATAAATTCTGAGGGATGTAATCCCAAAAAGTAATGTTGCTGATCTCTGATCTTGAGAGAGATTCAAGAGAAATTCTGTGTATCCATCCTTAATTCAGTCAGGTCACCAAAGTCTGTATGCCTGGAGATATGGATTAAGGGAGCTCCCACTGCAGACAGTTACACTGACTAGATGGCCTGTAAGGCTTCTTTGAACTATTATGGTGCAGCTGTTAACCAGCTAATGTGGTTCACTCAAGTTGTGGTTTCATCTTAGAACTCTATCAACTTTGCTTTGCTGTCCTTCAGTTAATAAAGCCCTTCTATAAACAGAACATGTAATTATTCTATCAGTGTAATGGCCTGGAATAGGCAGGCTATTTCAGCATTAAACACCAACTTACTACACCTTGTTAGAATTCTGACTTTCCCATTTTAATAAGTGCCCTGTGGACAGAGACATCATGCCATAAAATACAAAGAGGCACACCCACTATGCTCCATTTGGTTGTATAAATTCCTCCTTCACCATAAATGCTATCAAATAAACTACCCTGAGAAAACACATTTGGCCAAAAAACAAAAAACACTCCCTGGACACAGAAGGAAGAATGGGAGGGCAACTGATGAAGCAGGTGAAAAGTGAATACTTTAATTTTCCCAAGAGAATTAATATTGGAGCCAATGATGGAAAGTAGATCAAACCCAGAAATTATGGTATGCTCAGAAATTGTTAAAGAAAAAGATGAATTTTGTTATTGGTGTTGTTGTGTGCTTTCAAGTCATTTCTGAGTTATGGTGACCCTAAGGTGACCGTATCACTGGGTTTTTTGGGAGCTAAGAGTGTGTGATGTGCCCAAGATCACTTACTCGTTTTCCATGGCTGAGTGGGGAATCAAACCGTGGTCTCCAGGGTTGTAGTCCAGTCCTCAAACCACTACACCATACTGGCTGTCAAGATGAATTTAGGAAATATATAATAGGTCACTCTGTGTTTGTGTGTTCCAGGTAAAAATTATTTTTAAAAGTGAAACCAGAATTAGCCATGCTATTCTAGCCATGCTTTGCTGTCTAAGAAATTAATTGTATAGCAGACAATCAAATTACTGATTTGTCTTCCCCATTCATGCTGATGTGTCTTCCTCATTTATGCCTTTTTTTTGTCTCCTATCTCTTTTTCTAGGTTCTTTGAGGATGGGAAAACGGGGGAACAAGCTGGGGTGAGCCAGGGCTACAGGTTTGGATATCAAGGAGTGAGGGAGAAAACTGCACAAGTCATGGTCTGAAGAAGCCAGATTGAGTAAGCTAACAGTAAACCATGGGCTCAGTTTGTGATAGCTAACAAATGATATGACTTGCTAGGAGAGGCAGGTCCATGCATCACAACAAGATTTTGACAATCCACACCGTGGCTTGTGTGACTGTGGTCTTTGATTTTTCACCATATTCTGTTAAGACTATGAACCTATGCACACACATATGGGACAATGCAAGTTCCACTGAACCCATTCAGATTGCCTCCAGAGTAAACACAATTAGCTCCCACCAGAAAAATACACTGAGCATTTGCTTAACAAAAGTTCTCTTTGGTCAACAGCAAGGCAAACATTGCAGTTATAATATTAACCTAATCAATGATTCTTAAAATACGTGGGGGACTGGCAGGGCTTTTCTCCCCTATAGCACCAGGAACCAGCACTATTTTTGCATTTGCACCCACTGAGTATAACTGCTTCATCCTTTCCTGGAAGTTCAACACAGCCCGGCAGTCAAGAGCTCACGGTCCAGCATTGGTTCACTGACCATCATTTTCAGAAGCACTGGGCAACGTGATTTTAGAAATGACTATTGCCATTTCAAAATCCCTGTTCTCTTCTTCTAAAGTCTAAAAATCCTGCTCTGAGCCAGGAGACTCCTAAAAAAAGATCAGATGTAATATTCAGCAATCATTTAAAATAAGGCCTTGCATCATTATGTTTCTCACTTCTCCTTTCTTTCTTTTTATTGATCTGTAAAGATTTCTGGTACTGTAGTTCACACCAGCAGGACATAGTTACAGTGGTGGGATGAGATACCCTCCCTGTTCAGACCATGGGCTACTGAGCACACACTTTCAGGTCTAAGTGTTACCCTGTATATTGGGGGTCCCGGGAGGGGCGCCCAAATAACCAAATAAAAACACAAGTTGGGGGAATTTAGCTTGAGCACTCTCTCTGCTAAACGAGAGGCAGGGTAACGTTAGCAAGGATCTTTAACCCAATGTCTACGGCTTCAGGTCAGAGAGCAGGCAAGCAAGTTTAAAAGTGACAAAAATAACAGTTTTATTGAAAGATAAACAGCAAATGAAACAACACACACACTAGCTAACTTGGAAACAGAAATAGAGAGCTTAGGGAATGGGTGATATGACACCTGGTCTCGCAGTCCTGGAGAGAAAGAGGGGGTTCCGGGAGAGAAAGCTCAGCGTGGCTGGCTGAGGGGAGCTCCTTAGACAAAACCAGCAGCAAGGCAGGATGGAAGTCCAAAGTACTCCAAGAAGGGATGTAGACTCAGTTGTTGAGAACTGAGGGGACAGCTCTCCAAACACAGCGGCAGCTGGATGGAATTCAAGAGCAATCCAAGGAAGTCCCAAAAGAGGGGACTTTTTATAGGGTGGGTTTTACCTACAGGCTATGTTATGCTTGGTAAGAACAAAGGAAATTTGGAGTTGGACAAAGGAGTTGGAAAGGTCAGGTTTTGCATGATTAGCTTAGCTCTTAATGACAATAGCGTGGCCAGTACGTTGATGGCCTGACATAAAGGAATGGCTTGGCTCTTGGCCGTGCGGCTTTGTGTGGATATGCGCTGAGCAAAGCCGGTTTGCAGGGAGGTTTTTCCCTGAAGCAACGGAGAGGCTTAAGTTGCCTGCCTGAATGAGGTTTTGGAATGTACAACCATTAACAGCCGCGCCCTTACGTGCTTGTCTGGGGGACCTCTGCAAACACGTGGAGTAGGGTAGCAGAGAAAGGCCGAATTATTTGATATCAAAAGGATATCTAGTGCTCTCACCAGACATATAACCATGATAACATAAGGATGCAAATTGTGAGTCTAGATTATGAGGGACTGACACTCTTCTCCATGTCCCCCTCATCCTCAGAAAACCAACCTTAGTTCAGTTTATTATTGCTGGTTATTTTCAGTGAGAAAGAAAAAGATACCTCTAGGGTTAGGAAAGAAAGGCAAATTTCCAGTTGAAAGTTAAGAAAACAAAAATAATGACCACAGAGGATTTACATAACTTTAAAGTACATAATGTTGAAATTGTTAAAGATGTCCCATAAAATCCTATGTTGGAAAGAATTGCAAGAATCATCTAGACCACCACCACCCCTGCCACGAAGGAATACAGAACTCTGTTTAAAGACCTACATTGAGAGAGAGAGAGAGAGAGAGAGAGAGTCCACCAGTCTCTAAGGCAGTCTGTTCCACTGTTGAGCAGCTCTTACAATTAAGAAACTCTTCCTAACATTTAGATAGAATCTCTTTTCTTGTAATTTGAATCAATTGGTTCATGCTCTCCTGGAGCAGCAGAAAACAATCTCACTCCATCTTCTACATGACATCCTTTCAGATATTTAAATATGATTATCATATCACCTCTCAGTCTTCTCTTCTCCAAGCTAAACTTACCTAGTTTCTTAAGCTATTCTTTATAGGAATAGTTTCCAGCTCTTTGATCTTCTTGGTGGCCCTCCTCTGGACATGTAAATTTCCCTCTTGAACAGTGGTGCAGAGAACTGGACATAGTATTCTAGGTGAAGCCTGACCAAAGCGGCAGTACGACTTCCCTTGATCTAGGCACTCCTTAGGTTTTGAAATGACATGATAGCATAGTAAGATGAAAGGCTGTGGAGGAAACAAGCACTTCGGAGAGTAAGAAGAAGCTATGTATCATAAAACTGGCAGGGGCACGTGCAATTTGTGTTAGGCAAAAAATCAGCTTAGTAGAGGGGAGTAGATGCTGTAAACATCCATCCTCTGAGCAAACCCCAGCACATGAGGTACCTCAGGCTCTGGTCCCACTGGCATGCCTAGCTTTGGCCACTTGCCCAATGTGAACCAGCAGCCTCCATGTGAGTGCTGTTCTGGATGCAAAACACTGTATTGGGAAATCTGTGTGACTGAACTTCCAACTTTTCCCTCTCCTATCTTCTTCTTGACTTTACTTTTTTATTTAATTCACACTTAGATCCTTTTTCCCCAGTCAAGTAATTCTTCCTACCAGTTGCATTTAGCAAAAATAGATCAGGAGATCTGTTACAGTCAATTGTTACTTCTCTCTTCAAACACTCTTCTGACTTTAAAAATTTTTTTTCAATAAGAACCCCATACAATTTAGCTCATTTGTGGGTGTTTTGCATGTGACATAGGTTTTCTCACTAGATGTGGTTGTACCCAATGCCCTCAAATTCTGCAAAGATCTTTACAGGTTGTTGCTGTTCTCACATTGTCTCTTAATAGATCTCCTGATGAAACACATAGCCACAAATAACCTATGTAAATGTAATACACAAAAATATTGTCCAATGCTACATCCTGTCAATATTGGTGCAGACTGACTGGGTGAATTTAGAAAATTTCAAGGACACAGAGGCATCATGTTTCTTCCTTAAGAGACATAATTTTAAGTAATAATGTGTGTTTTCGCTGTGCTGCGAAGTGATGGTATTTGTTGCTGTGTACCTTGCCATTTTAAAAGATCCAGATTACATTTTACCAATCACATAATATTTTAGACTACTTCCCCTCATTTCTCACAGTATTCTGTTTCCCTCTAAGGCATTTTTTTTCTTGGGGGAGTGTCATCACATGAATTGTGCCAGTCAAAGGATGTGAGCAGGGCTGTTCATGACTGGTAGTCCTGAAGGTGTCTTATTTATAGGATTGCCCTAAGTTGAAAATAACTTGATGGCAATTAACAACAACTAAAAATTAATGCAAGAAATTGAGTTGGAATAATGTGAACAAATCAAATGTTAAGTTTGTGGCAACATATTAGTATTAACATGAATGTTTCCAATCTCTTTGCTGACCTGTTGGTGATTGAATGGGAAAGTGATCTAACAATCATGATAATGGATAGCTAAAGTGATTTATCACTAGACTGTGACTCTGGAGACGAGGGTTCAGTTCCCCATTCTGCCATGGAAACCCACTGGGTAGCCTTGGTTGCATCACATACTCTCAAGCCCAGAAAATCCAGTGATAGGTTTGTCTTAGGCCCTTTCCGCAACTCACCTTTTCTTGGGGCTGGGGTGCGGTGCTCGTGCGAGCAGCCTCTTGTGAGAGGCCCTCACGTCCGGGTTTCTTCAGCTCCGCACAAGCTTCCTGCTCGCACGAGAGCCCCACCTCTTCCTTTCGCAATGCACTGAGACAGGAAGCTCAACTGGCCCAGTTCCTGAGGCTCTGCACGCATGGCAAGTGCACGTGGGGCCCCAGAGTGATGTGCGACCGCGCACCATTTTCGGCTTAAAGCCAAAAACAAAAAGTGTGTGAGCGGTGCCTGCTAGGCCCTGGAGAATTGCGCAAATGTGAGTGTATCATGTGGACCGCTCCTCACATGTGCGCAACACTCGAGGGGCCCTTTAGCATGGAAAATGCTGTCCAAAAAGGGCCTTAGATTTGCCGTTAGGTCAGAAATTACTTGAAGGCATACAACCACAACAAATGAAAACGCTGACAAAATGTGCAGATGCTGTCAAAAGAAATGAATTCCGCATAGGGCATTATAACGAAAGAAAACTGAACTGCTAATATCATTTTGAATACTGCATGGCTTGCTGAAGTCACCATTAATCAAAGTCCATTCTTTCTGTACATAATAAATTGTTTTTATTCATGTGATGAAATTGTCACCAAAACTCATCTTACCTGGAGCTCCAAACAAAGAATCCCACTACAGATAATCAACAGCTTTTTCAGCATCTAAAAATATAAGCACCACATGCTTTTCATTATGGTTTTCTAAATATTTGAAAATGTCCAAAACATATATAGTATTATCACATAAATGTCTTTTTGGCATAAATCCAGACTGATCTTTAGGAATTAAGTCCTGTAAAACTCTCTTCAACCTTTATGTGAAAATCATTGTGAAATCTTACAACCATCATTCAGTAACGAAACAGGCCTATAATTCTTTGTTATTGTCAGGTCCTGGCCTTCTTTTGGGATTAAGACTATTGTTGCTTCTTTTCATATTCCAAGTATCGCCCCTGTCCATAAACGTTAATTCAGTAGTTTCTATTAAGGTAAAAAGAGCTGTTCCTTAAAATGCTTATAGCAACCTGCTGATAAATCATCAAGACTGGGTGCTTTGTCCGTCTTAATCTTCTTAATTGCTTCAAAAAAAAAACTTCATATACTGTGCTACGTGCATTCACCATATTTTTGGAAAACTGAAATCTCTGGTAAATTTTGTTTATCTAGGTATTTATCTATGTTTGATAATGAAACTTGTTTTTAATATATCAATTAATAATTATGATGAAATATATTTGCACTTACTGTCTCTTCCTTTTCGTATCTTTAGAATATTTTCTCTCTTCCCCCTGCTCAATTTGTAGATTAACCAGCTCCCGGGCTTGTTAGCAAACTTGAAGCTCTTTTGCCTAGCATAACCTAACTTCTTCTCAGTCTCACACACATCATTGGTAACTGTTTCTGTAATATCTTAATTAGGTGAAGCACCACCTTATTTGTGTGGGATTTCTTCAGCAATTCTTTCTTTTTTAACTCCTCCAAAAATGACTGTATCTTTCTTGTCTTTTCTATTTTAGCTCTGTACTCTGTTGTACAAGACATTGGCCATTTCCGCACTAGACTGTTATAGTGCTATTATTCCACCTTCAACATCCAATGGAATCCTGGGGTTTGCAGTTTAGGGAGGGGTCTTTGAGGCCCCCCTTTAAACTGCAAACCCCAGGATTCCATAGGATGTTGAAAATGGAATAATAGCACCATAACAGTCTAGTGTGGAAATGGCCATCCTCTCATAAATGCTTCTCAGGCATCCCATACCATTCTGATATTGGTGGCTTTCACCAAATTGTCTCCAAAATATTCTGCCATTTTTTAATGCACACTCTTAAGACATTTTCTTCATGAATTAGGGTTTCATTCAATCTCCATTTATCCAAAGTCAACCCACCACCCCAGGTTAAAGTCACAGAATTATGATGAGAAAAAGTTTTAGGTAAAATATGTAAAATAGTTCATTTGTAATGTGTTTAATGTGTAATGTGTTCAGATAAGGAAAAAGTCCCTTGATGTATTAAGACTTCTAGTTCTTTCTGTTTTGAGTTTACCTGCATATGTATAGTTTTGTATCCAAACTCTTTTTGGAAATATCCAGGGTTTCCTTACTCCCTCCTTCTTGTGCTCTTCTTCTTCCCTGTCCCACTGATCACACATCACATCTAGACTCAGGCAACATTTTAGAAAATGTTTCAACGATTTCCACCTAGACCTTTTTGATTATTATTCAGTAATTACTGTCATAGTTTTAGAATGCTTTAGCAATATTAGACTAGTTAGGCATTAGCATCATTTTCTTTTATTGCTAGCTTTCCTCTTTTCCTTGTTTGATCTCTGTTGAATCTGCTGTCCTGGGAACAATTATTATGTTTCTTGGCAGTGGCCATCTTGGCTAGCTGCAAGGTAACAGAATGCCGTTGAGAGGTGTGTTTCATTTCTGGAAATACTGGTTTAAGTTAACTCATGTAGGGCCCATCTGGATAGATTGGAAAAACCAGAAAGTGCCATGTTTTTGCTTCTGTCCTTTCTAATTTTTAAAAATGTGATCTACTTTATGTTTTCCCCTTTCTGGAGTATTCCCAGGGGGCTCCCAGCATTTACAAGGATAAGCCAGCCAGTCCCCAATCCCACTGGATTGTCCCAAAGTAGCAGCACTTCTGTACCTGCACCTCATTTCATCTTTCTGAGGAACGTGCACTGTTCCAGTCACTGTACGATTATGAGGCAGAAACTGTGGTGTGTATGCACACATACTCCCAGTCTGGAAAGGAAAAAAAAAAGTTCCCGTGAAAAAATAACAAAGATAACATGCCCCCTGATGGATTATGGAAGCTGAAACCACATTTAAGAATGATGAAAGAAACACTGCATTACAGGAGGAGGGGGGAAATGGAACAAAACACAATTCTTTTTATCTCAGATTTAACTTATGAGAGCAGGAAGAAATGAGGATTTGACTTAGGAAGCAGCAAACGTCATATGTTAACAGATGGCTCAAAATGGGCTGAAGTGCATTTTCAGACTGGGGTAGATTAGCCACCAATTGCTGGGACACACAGATGGGAAGTACTTTTGTGCCCGTGTCTTGCCTTGGATATTCCCATCATCATCTGACTGGACACTGTGGGAACAGAATGCTGGATGAGATAGGCCTTTGGTTTGATCCAACGGAGCTCTTCTTATGCCTGCATATTTAGTATCCACAGCTCTCCCAATCCCCTTTTCCTGTTGTGTCGCGTCTTTTTATATTGTAAGCCTGAGGGAAGGTATTGAACTCTATGCCTCTCTAGAAGCCTTTCCTTTCCTACTGAAGCCTGGAGCAGAGTTGGTTTAAATAAACATATAAGCCATTTTGAGGGTGGGGGAAACCTTTTCAACCAAATTTGCCAGCTTTCATTCCCAATAGTGTTTGTTGTCCACATTAATCAAGCCAGCTCTGTTTTCTTTCTTGATAACAAGGGCATCCCCTCTCCCCTTTGCTTTCTTGGCTCAAGGATTTCTCAGGAACTGGGATGTCAGAAGAAGCCCTTTCAAATGAACACCAGAAGGTTTCTCTTTCATCTGCCTGTCTCCAGGGCCCTGCCCTTACTCTTTGGCCCAAAACATGAACCAAAAGCCTTTTTATGTTCCCCAGACAGCACTCCATTACTTCCTTTTTCTTATTCTTTCCCTCTATTTTTCTGGTCCATTGTACCATTTCCTTTGACCACTCACTTGGGTAACATTAAGCTCATAGCAGTTCTGCTCAGCATAAGTCTAAGCTGTCCAGGTGGCTGAAAAATTCTGGCAAGCAAACACATCCATAGATAAACAGCCAGGAACACAGGTAGGCTTGCAAATAAACCCACAGGAATGAACAGCCTTAAAATAAAAATAAAAATAAGTTAAAAATTAAAAATTGATAGCCTATGGCTCCCACATTTTATTTTGGGCTTAAAACAACAATCACGAACACAAGCATGGAACCACAAGGTGACTTACTTCACTTACCATGCTTGAATTGTTAGCTTCAGAACCGGTTTGCAGTGCATACCTGCTGCTACATATATAGATTCTTCTTCGTGGTCTCTGTGCCTTCATACACTAGGAGCTTTAGCGCCTGCGCGGTAGCGTTCGGAAACTTCTAGAGCTTGTTCGCTTGGTGGGAACCCCTCCCCCACGCCGGTACTGCGCATGCTCCTCCCGCCGAGCAACGGTCTCTCCTCAGTTCTTTCTCGTCCGCCGTCGCGTACGGAAGGTTCTTCGGTTTGTTCCTCTGCTTTTGTGCTTGGCTTGCTGATTTCACGGTTTTACGGATTTTTGGACTGTCTCTGACTCCTCTTTCGGACTTCCCATTTGGTTTTTGGCGATTTCGGATCTTTTCCATTCGGTGTTTCGTCTTATGTCCGCGCTCTTCAAAAAGTGCGTGTCCTGCGGGCGCAAAGTTGCCCTCAACGACGGCCATAAGGAGTGTCTCTTCTGTTTGGGCGAGTCCCACAACACTCGGACTTGCCCAATTTGCCGGGATTTTACTCCCCAGACTCTCCGCAACAGGTCCGCGAGACTTAAATCGTATTGTTGGGAGCAGTCTCTGCGGGCGATAGACGAGACCTCCGTCTCCAAAATGGCCGAAAAGAAGACGACCACGCCATCGACGGTATCGGCGGCTGCCGTTCCGTCCACCTCGTCGGTATCGGGCTCGGTACCGGCGAGAACGCCGATCTCGGCGTTACCGAGGATCCCGAAGCTGTCGGCGGCTGCCAAGTCAGCGAAAGGATCCTCGACGGCGAAGAAGGCTGAGGCTCCCCTGAAGGAGACGCCCGCTAAAAAGCGCCCTGCTCCGGACGGAGACAAGGGCAAGGAGAAGGAGAAGAAGAAGGAGAAGAAGAAGGAGAAGAAGGAGAAGAAGCGCTCCCCGACTGGGGACGTTCAACCTCCCACTCCTCCTCCAACTCTACAGCCTTCTAAAGGGCGAGGCAAGTCCGTCGATCTCTCGGACGATGAGATCGAGGACGTTCCTGAAGAGCACCCGGACTCGCCTGTGGTAGCCCCTCCAACCCTGGTGGAGGAGCGCCACCATCTTTCCAACGGCGACGCGCCCTACGGAGTCGGTGGTGACTGAGCGGGCTACGACAAAATCAGCCTGCCAGACTACCCCAGTCACCACTAAAAAAGTGAAGTCCGTGGTCAGCCAGCCCAAACGTGACGCTGCCACTACCACCGTCCCGGCTGCAGAGAAGCCTAAGAAGGCAGCACCTGTGGCGGCCGTGAAGGAGCCGGAAAGCGAGCGGCGAGAGGACTCACCGAGCTCGGAGTCGTACGACTCGAGCGCGGAGTCGGAGGCGTCTGAGGCGGCCTCCCAGGAGTCTCCTCCACTGGGATTCGGGGATCCGATCCCAGATTCAGCTCCAGAGGACGTCCACCAGTTCTCTGCGATGCTGCTCCGCATGGCCTCTACCCTTGGCCTTAAGATCGCCGAGGCGGAACCGGAGGACGACAATCCAGTCTTCTCCGTCTTTGAGGAGAAGCAACCTGCCACGGCCCCGCTGCCTCTCCTGCCTCGGATCTCCAAAGTGGTGAAGGCCGCCTGGGATCGACCAGCCTCGGCGCAGCCGATACCGCAGCGTTTGGAGCACCTCTACAGGGTGCAGAAGGATAACGCAGGTTATCTCTTCAACCACCCTGCACCGAACTCTGTGGTGGTCGAGTCGGCACAAACAAAAGGGACCGGCAGGCAGCACACCACCCCGCCGGATAAGGAAGGCAGAAAGTTGGACGCCTACGCCCGGAGGTTCTATTCCGCCGCCTCCTTGCAGATCAGGCTGTCCAACACTCAGGCTTGCCTCGCGGCATACCTGAAGAAAGTACTCGACCGCTTTCAACCGGCGATGGAGGCGGTACCGGAGGACATCCGTCAAGCCTCCTCGGTGATCTTCAACGAGGCCATCTCCATCGCTCGGCAGCAGATGGCCTCCTCCCGGCACGCCGTGGAGATCGCCTCCCGGGTCATGGCGGAATCCATCGGCCTGCGCCGCCATGCCTGGCTGCGACCGGCCGACATTCAAGAGGACACCAGAAGGAGGATCGAGGATCTCCCCTTCGACGGTGAGGGCCTGTTCAATTCGTCCACCGATCAGGCGCTGGACAACCTATTGAAGGCGAGGTTGACTGCCAAAAAGATCGGGCTCCAGCCGGCCACGCAAGCCCACAGGACCTCCGCCTTCCGCCCATCCTGGCGACGATCTTCCACCTCGTCGTTCCAGCGTTCGGCCCAGTCTGGACAGTCAAGACCGTCCTCCGGCTCGTCGGCCAGACGCCCGTTTAGACGTCGCCCGGCTTCGTCTAAGAAGTCCTCCTCGGACGCAAAGTCTCGGTTTTGACGTGCCTGGCAGGACCTACCAATACCCACTTTTCAGCCTACCATCTGCGCTCGGAGACCGCCCGACTCTAGCTCGACACCTTTTGGAGTGGCAACGTGTCACTACGGACTCTTGGGTGCTTTCCGTTGTCCGTCTTGGCTACGCCATCGAGTTTCACGATATTCCGCCTCGAGGCGTTTACTACTCCACCCCGTCGAGTTCGGCCCTCCTGGAAGAGATCCAGTCCCTCCTCCAGAAAGGAGCGATTGAGCAGCTCCCGCAAGAAGCCAAGACCACCGGCTTCTTCTCCAGGTACTTCACGGTACCGAAAGCCAACGGTACCCTCCAGCCGATCCTAGACCTCAGAGGGATGAACTACTACATCCGCCCCAAGAGGTTCAAGATGGTCACGATACCGTCGATCCTGCCCTTCCTACATCGAGGGGACTGGTTCGCCTCCATCGATCTCCGAGACGCATGCTTCCACATCGCCATTCGCCCGCAGCACAGACGGTACCTCCGCTTCGCAGTCGACGACACCTGTTACCAGTACAAGGTGCTGCCGTTCAGACTCTCGACTGCCCCAAGGGTCTTCACCAAGTGCATGGTCCTGGTGGTATCCTTCCTGCGGACGAAGGGTGCTTCTGTCTTCCCTTACCTCGACGATTGGCTGTTGGTGGCGTCCTGCAAACAGAGACTTTACCACGACGTCCACATGACGTTGTCACTCCTGACTCGCCTTGGCCTACGAGTGAATCCGAAGAAGTCCCACCTCGAGCCGGCGAGGATCTTGGACTTCATCGGGGCAACGCTCGACTCGACCTCCGCCAGGGCATACCTGCCAGAGACTCGAGCTCAAACCCTGATCCGGGCCGCCGCTCACGCCCGCACGGCCCCGACGCTATCTGCGAGAAGTGTCCAACAGCTCTTGGGCTACATGGCTGCGACGACCGCTGTGACATATCTCGCCAGACTAAGAGCAAGACCTCTTCAACACTGGTTCGTCTGCATATTCGACCCCCTGCGAGACGAACAGACACTCCGACTGCAGCTGCCGGAAGACGTCCGCTCTTCCCTCCGATGGTGGCAGTCCTGACGCAATCTGATGTCAGGGATGCCTTTCCAACAGCCGACACCGAAGGTGACGGTAACGACCGACGCCTCCCTGTATGGATGGGGTGCCCACTGCGGCGATCTCAGAGTCCGCGACAGATGGCCCGACGACGAGACCGCTCTCCATATCAACGCGCTGGAGCTGCTCGCCGTCTCGAAAGCGCTGCGGGCGTTCCGCCACGTCGTAGCGGGGCGCACGGTCCTGGTTCTGACGGACAATACCACTGCCGTCTGTTACATCAACAGACAAGGAGGGACTCATTCCACGACCCTGCTCAACATCGCACTCGACCTGTGGGAATGGTGCATTCGCCTGCACACGCATCCCGTGGCAGTTCACCTGGCCGGGCAGGAGAACACCACGGCAGACGCCCTCAGCAGGGACACCTCATCCCATCATGAATGGTCTCTCTCCGGAGAGGCATTCAGACTGATTCGAGACCGCTGGGGCGAACCATCGATCGACCTCTTCGCGACCAGGGAAAACGCGAAGTGTCGCCGATTCTGTTCCAGAGCGGGCCACGATCGCGCTTCCATCGGGGACGCTTCCAGTTTCCGTGGACCGGGGAACTCCTCTACGCGTTCCCGCCATTCCCGCTGCTCGGCCGGACGATATCGAAGATCCTCGCCGACCGAGCCGACGCGATCCTCGTAGCCCCGTACTGGCCGAGGCAGCACTGGTTCACACCCCTGCTACGAGCCGCACGAGGCGACCTGCTCCGGCTGCCACCGACACCGGGCCTGCTCTCCCACTCCAGCGGCCGAGTCCTTCATCCGGACCTGCCACGCCTGGCCCTCCATGCCTGGAGGATATCGCACTAGACGATCCCGTGCTCGGTACCGTCCTCGTCGCGGCCAGGAAGGAATCCACCCGTCGCAACTATCAATACAAATGGCGACGCTTCCTGACCTTCGCTAACGAGAGGAGTGAGCCGGTATCGCCTGCGGGACTCTCTACCGTCCTGCATTTCCTCCTGCACCTCCGGCAACAGGGTCTGGCGTTCCCATCCCTGAAGGTTTATCTCTCCGCGATCGTGGCATACCAACCGCCACGATCTGCGGCATCGGCCTTCTTCAGGAACGACACCGTTAAGCGGTTCCTGAAAGGACTTCATCATCTCTACCCGCCGGTATCACCGCCGCTACCGCCGTGGTCCCTCTCGCTGGTGCTCTCGCAGCTGACGAAGCCGCCCTTCGAGCCGATGGCGACCTCGAATGACAGGCTCCTGACATGAAAACTGCCTTCCTGGTAGCGGTGACCTCAGCGAGGCGAGCGGGTGAGATCACAGCTCTCCGGTCCGATGAGCCCTTCATGGTCTTCCACAGGGAAAAGGTGGTCCTGAGGCCTGACGTCTCGTTCCTGCCAAAGGTGGTGTCCAGTTTCCATCTCAACCAGGACATCATCCTGCCTGCCTTCTTCCCGAACCCGACGACACCACTGGAGCGGTCCCTCCACTCCCTGAACGTGCGTCGGGCCTTGGCCTTCTACAAGGACAGGACTGCTTCCTTCCGACAGACGCCGCATCTCTTTGTTTGCTATGGGCGGCGTCGGAAGGGCCTCAAGGTGTCCACCCAGCGCTTCTCCAAGTGGGTGGTGAGGACTATTGAACTGGCGTATGAGCTCGCGAGGAAGCCTCCGCCAGTCCTGCTTCGAGCCCACTCCACCAGAGCTGTGGCTACTTCTGCGGCTCTCCTGCGAGGAGTTGACCTGCGTGAACTCTGCCGTGTGGCGACCTGGTCCCAACCATCGACCTTCGTGCGCCACTACAGGCTCGACTGCCGGTCGCGCAGGGATGCCCGGTTTGGACGTGAGGTGCTGGCTTCCGTGCTGTAGGACCTGACCCGCCATCCGACCGGTAAGCTACACAGTCTCCTAGTGTATGAAGGCACAGAGACCACGAAGAAGAAGAACAGGTTGCTTACCTGTAACTGTGGTTCTTCGAGTGGTCATCTGTGCCATCATACACACCCGCCCTTCCTCCCCTCTTTCTCAGGTCCCTGTAGGTTCTACGGCGGACGACAGAACTGAGGAGAGACCGTTGCTCGGCGGGAGAAGCATGCGCAGTACCGGCGTGGGGGAGGGGGTCCCGCCAAGCGAACAAGCTCTAGAAGTTTCCGAACGCTACCGCGCAGGCGCTAAAGCTCCTAGTGTATGATGGCACAGATGACCACTCGAAGAACCACAGTTACAGGTAAGCAACCTGTTCTTACCATATCTTTAAGTAAGAGAAGGTTTTTTCCCCCTTTCCTCCTATCTCTGGATGAGCATGCATGCATGCTTGTGTGTGTACACACACACGAGCTCCTGGATGCCAGTTTCACAGGAATGTCATGGTTTCACTTTTATTGAGATATAAAACCTGAGTCCAGGTTATAATAAAGTCAACCAACGCAATTTGTACTTCTCATATTAATATAGTCATTGGAATTTAGTTATCCTTTGGATTATGCATTTCAGCAAAATCTGTAGAGCAACTGTTGCCTCTAAAGGGTTGCAAAAATGCATTCCTTAGGGGAGCAACTATATTTTACTGTTTAAAAACATAACATACATACAAATACATATGTCACATCATATTTGGGTGGGGAAAGGAGGACAACACATAAACATTGAACTGCAACAATTTTACAGTATAGCTCCATAATCAGAAACAAAATGGACTAATTCAATAAGAACTAGGCCTCAAAATGTAGACCTGGCAGTTAAACTCTTTTTTCCCCTTTGGATCCGTGTCAGGCCTGATTTCAGGAATGCATACCCTCCAACATTTCACAGATGAAGACTGGGACACATGTGGCCAAACAACACTGGAGTGTAATCAAGATGGCAAAAGTTATTATTGAGGAGGAACAGACAAGCTAGGAGAGGCTATTGCAGTTTTGCTTTTAGGCTGAGCTTACTGGGAAGGGCAAAATCCCACCCTTCCTCTCCTGTCCTCTCCCCGCATGAATTGAGTACAACCTACTATTGCACTTTGAACTCAGTTTGAAGCTAAAGGGTTTTCCAACCCTCATCCCACCAAATCAGAGGGTTTCTTCTCTAGGAACCCTTCCCTTGCCACCAACTGTAGGAGTTCCTCTCATTGTTGGCTTAAAATATACACGAGGGATGTTAAAAGAGTCTCAACTGCCCTCTCATTAGTATGATTAACAAGAATATTGATTTACTGCTTCTGTTGACATATTCTGTGACTAATCTCTGTTTTGTTAATTTCTGTATGAAACTATTATTGCTGAAATTGAGAGTACATTTGTTACATCAGTGATAGACTTGTGTGTGAAGGTTATGATAGTTACACACTGACCCAATCATCCAAACAGCTGATGGAAGAGTTAGATAAGAAATAACAAGTAGTCAGTCTTGAGCAAAATACTAACCTTGCTGATGTATGTTTTAGTCTGCTTTCTTAAGAAAAATAGTATAAAAATGTGAAGCTTGAAGAATAAAGGTATCCTTCTGGATCACTACTGCTAGTAGGTTGGACTGAATGCAGTTCTGATTATCAGCAGGATTCTTTGGCCAAAGAAAACTCTTCTGTGTGTTTTATTATATTGCACACTTTGCATTCTGTGTTGCTGCCTCACTTCCTACCTGGTTTCAGAGTTCATCCCAGCTCTATGTCCGACCCATTAGGATACAGTGGGTATGAGATTTCATCTCACTCACACCTCACTATGGCTAAGTGTGGTCCACCAAATGCATAGATTTCCAAGAATGAGGGTTTTCCCAGTTCTCTGCCACAATGTAAGAACTCACTTCTGTTCCCCTTGTATGACACCAACTGTGAGAATTGTCTAAAGGCCCTTGGGGTTCCTATTGGGATCTATGCAATTTCTACCTTGATGATTTCCACATTTGATTTGAATAAAATAAAAGTTTGATTGGTACAACATGCAATCTTTAAAAAAAATTTCCACACCAAGATTCATATAAAATGGACCAAAAACATCAATCTTCTGAAAAAAGTTGAAGCTTGATAAATTTAGGATGTCAAACCTAAGTCTAAATATCAGTTTAGTCAAAATTAGTTCATACACATGCATCTTAGAGAGAGAAAAAATACAAACATCCCAAGTATTCATTGTGTTTAAAGTACATGGCAGATTGAGTCTAAAACCTAGCTCCAGTCTTTGTTTTTATGATGTTAAATAACATACCAGGTGTATCCCTGTGATCAAACATTTGTATAGCACTTGTCTTTGTATAACAGACAAATAAATACTATACAGTATGGATTATTATGATTTCTTCCTGGGCTTGTTGTCTTGTTTTACTGGGTTTGTGGACAAGTGTGTGATTTATGCTTTGTTTCCTGTTTTATTTTGTGAAGATCTGTTGATATCAGTGGGGATGCACCTCTGATTTGGGGCTGAAATCTAACACATATTTCTTTGGAACCTGGAAGTTCATTTGACTGATATTATGCTTTCTTCCAAGTAAACACACATGGAATGGATATGCAACCCCACTAAGGGCTTTTCTGCCCTACCTTGTTATAGTGCTATTATTCCACATTCAACCTCCTGTGGAATTCTGGGGTTTGTAGTTTACTGGCTGAGAATTCTAAATGCCCCTCCCTAGACTGCAAACCTCAGGATTCCATAGGATGTTGAAAGTGGAATAATAGCACAATAACAGTGTAGTGCAGAAAAGCCCTGACTCTATGCATATTTACTCAGGAGTAAGTCCTATTTATTTTAACTGATTGGTCTAAGAAGTTTGGCATTTTGCTTTTGAGGGTAAAGATACACACAGAACTCAGTGTACCTCAAGTAAGTGTGTGAGAGTTTCAGTAAGCAGTGCAATCCTAAAGCCAAGTTCTACTGGCTATAGGGACAGGATTAAGGCCTTTGTTGACATGGCAGTAATCACTTTTGTAATAAATAAGAAGACGACTTGGGACTAGAATAATGGTTCTTAACATTGGGTCCCATTCTCACCATCCCTAACCAGAAAGCCCAGTGTTCAGAGATTCTGAGAACTGTAATCCAAAACTTTATGGGGACCTGAGGTTAAGAACCACTGGTCTAGTATAGCCATTCAGATTCACAACTATGAGAAGAATGGACAATAAGAAGCATTGGTACATTCTGATATAGGCAGGTGGGGCATCTGGACACAAACGTAATGCTTCTATCAGAAGGGAAATTTTAGATGTAATTGTTTTGTCAAACATATAATTTGCCTGAATTTGCTATGGTCAATTCTCTTCTTCAGCACTTTATCACAAAGCTTACTTTTATAAAATGAGAGTGTCAGAAGGGATGGATTAGTCTCAGGAATCCTACTCCTAGTGCAGCTTCATTGGTACTTCCAGCCAGTGCCATCAGATAGGATGCATCCCATATAGGCATATAGGGTTAATGTGACTCCCTTAAACTGCCTCCTAATCCTGCCATCCAAATGGTGTCTGTTTCCAAAGTACTGTCTTTTCTTAGTTCTGTGCTAAAGTTCATGCTTATCTTGAACCTGGATCCTCTGCTGTCAATACCTAAAGGTGCTATGATACTGGTTCACATTTGGTAGCACTGATGGTTTTTAATTGTACAAGTAATATATAATTCATTGGCAGTTTTGTCTGGGTTTGCCATCAGTGGAAGCAATAGAAACAGATGCTAAGTGCATTTGTGATGGAGGGAAGAAACAGAGGCAAAGCCACATACTGCAAGCTCCCTCTCGAGCTAGAGAGTCAGAGAGGCTACTTTGGATTCTGTAGACAATCACACACAGACT
This sequence comes from Ctenosaura bakeri, assembly GCA_948474755.1. Taxonomy (NCBI): domain Eukaryota; kingdom Metazoa; phylum Chordata; class Lepidosauria; order Squamata; family Iguanidae; genus Ctenosaura; species Ctenosaura bakeri. The sequence continues at coordinate 50,319 of CAOLHI010002457.1, read as the reverse complement.
AGCACAACTTCTTTCTATTACAGATTAGGGAGGAACATCATGAGAAGAGACATGGGGAGCTTCAAGCGGGGCTTATTTTAGTCAGGGCTCAGCCTTGGAATTTGCTTTCAATATCAGTGCTCAGTCCTGAAATACACAAGGAATTAGGAAGAAGACATGTTTCAGACATGTTTAACATTAACGGTGTGAGAGGGTGGTCCTAGTATTAGACAGAGTGAAGTATCTGTCTCAGGTAACAGATGGCGAGGGGTAGTACCAAGGTGCTGGAGAAAAAAGTTGTGAGTCAGCTTGTCCCGTGCCACCTAAGACAGCCTTTTCCCTTTAGCATCAGTGGAAGATGTTGTCTTATCACCAGTGTTGACGAACAATTCAACTGCTATCCTAGTCAGCATTTGTAAATGAAATTGCTCTTCCTCTCAGGCAGCAACTGTCTTGGACCTTGACACTGAGCAAGCATTAGCAGCTGTTGTACAAACATCCGGAATGAGGAGCAAAGGTTTCCAGGGCAGGAAGTGCAGCTCTCAAGCAGGCCTCAGCCTGGGACCAGAACTGCTAAGTTTAGATGTGAAACAATGGACACTAGGCACATCTGCTCACTGTGGTGGGTCTTCAGGCCTGTTCCCCAAGTTCTATCCAGCCAGGAATCTTAGTCTTGGAGAAGGCTTCTTGGAACAAGCACCCAACCCTTTAGCATTGCAAGCCCTGTGAAGTTGAGGCATTGTGGGGTCAACAGGCTGGGAAAACCTATGTTTGAACTTTTGTCCGATCTTTGCTCCTAGTTATTCCTAGGCATTCCTCCCATCCCTCTCCCAGCATTATGAGTCAAAAGGGATGGATTAGTTTGTTTTCCCATGGGGCACAGGAGGCTTGCCAAGGGCAGGGAGGATATGGCATTTTTACAAGCTGTTTGCGCAGAGACTACAAAGAAGATGCATTCCTGCATATGCTCTTATCACTTGAAGCATAAACATTGAGGAGGACAACTGTGCAAAACCAGGACAGGCTGCCCAGAGAAATATATGGACACCAGAATACAGAGACCAGCAGTTCAATCCAAAGACCTATTTAGGTGATTAGAGATCCTGGGATAATAACTTTTGAATTCTGAACATATTTGCATGTCCAAAGAAATGAATAAGAGTTTGATGTAACTTGGGAGAGTGTCAACAACCCCTGGCAAGAGCAAGAGATTTGGGCAGATCTCTTTCACCCCAGGATAAGTGACCATGAGAACAGGAGGAGAGTTGCTACCTCTGGTGGTAGACTTGACAATCCCCTAGAAAATGCACTGAGTTGTAAATGATTTAAAATAGATAGCAAGGGAGTATGGTTTGTATACTTCTGTGTTTGTTTATGACATTTATGTTCCCTCCTTCCTCAAAGGGGCTTACAGTCGTGTTTCCAGACAGCCTCCCTTTCAGGGACTAACCAAGCCTAGGCCTGCTTTGGCTCAGCAAGATTGCTTTCTCTCTTATTGACATTCAGACCAGCAGTTGGAAATAACTCATTACAAATAAGTACATTTGCACAAGTTACTTGCAGTTTATTTCTTCTTCCAATAACAAAGGTATAAGTAAAGATGAATAAATAAAAGTATAAATAAACATGACAACCGTCACATGGCAAGGGATAAGATCATTCCTTTTGTGGTGCAATTGTTAGTAACTTTTATAGTTTCAGGGGTGTGATCTCACTAAAAGGTGGAAGAAGACTGTTATGTGGTTCAAGTGATCTTCAGGGAGGCGCTGGCACTATAACTGTAATTAATTTATTACTTTTAATAAAAATGACTGTCCAAATTTGCTGATGATATCAAATAATTCAGTGACATTATGAAAAAGGACATGTCAAGAGTACTAAAGGTATATTTTCAAACTGGTTATTATGCAGTAAAATACTGCCATAGAAATATTAGAAATCATAGAAACAAGAGTTGGAAGAGACTTCAAGGGACATTTGTGTCCAAAGGCTGGTGGCAGGATGTTACTCTGTGTTCCAGTTGCTATTTCTCTGGTCCGAGAGGGAGAGAAGAGCAGTCAGGCACTGCTCCACTGTGCCTGGGCCTAGCAGCTGGACCTTCCCTCCATGTTCCAGCTGCCATTGCTCTGGCCTCTGAGGGGGAAAAGAGCAGCCAGGATCTACCGGACTTAATCCCCCTCCCCACTGCCATCTCCTTTTCCTTGTGTGTCTTGTCTTATTTATATTTTAAGCTTCAGGGCAGGGAACTGTTAACTTAATTATTTGTAAGCTATCCTGGGAATTTTTTTAGCTGAAGGGTTGGGTATAAATATTCCAAACAGACAAGCACCTAGTTCACCCCCTGCTAGTACAAGAAATGACAGCTAAAACAATTCTGGTAGGTGGGTATCTAACTTCTGTTTAAATATCCCCAGGCTGCTTAATAATTCTGGAAAGTCATCTGTCACTTTCTTTTAGATTTTCACATCAGTAACAGTTGTTTCTCCTTCCGCATCCAGTCGTTCCTTAATTATACTGGGGCTTTGGCCCTGGTTTGTTGCTGGTTGTGGCACTACCCCTTGTGACGAACCCTTTGTGGGGGTTGTAGCCCTAGCAGCCAAGAGGATTTAAATTGATTGGTTTTTTGACTATGGAACCCCGGCTAGGTGGGGAAGTGAGCTTAACAGAGAAATATGGCAACTGAAAGAGAGTTTGGAGAGAGAGTTTAGAGAGATCCATATGAGAGTTTGATGAGAGAGGAGAGGGAGTGTGAAAGAGAGTGAAAAAGTCAGGGAAGTGTTTGCTGGGTTACAGCTACAAGTGTTTTGCTGTTTGCTAATTTGCCAACTACTTTTTCGCTTATCAGTTTATTCAATAAAGATTTTATTATATTCTTGTAAAAAGCAATCTCCATAAAGTGTCTCTTTAATCTGTATCAGTTACACACACTACCACCAGTGACACATTCATTGGGATTAACCAAAACATGCTTTGCCTTATATCTACAAGGGTGTGTATTTAGGGAAAGCAGTGAGAGATATGAATGTGGAAGGGGAGCCAGGAGGTGGCAAAAATATAGAAGGGTGCTGCTTGTCTAAGAAGGGAGAAGTCTAAGCAGACCTGATTGTCATAGCCCTGGCTTGGCCCAGATCTACACGTTTTGTCACCCCTCATCTGTAGGTTTCTTTTCAACCATTTTTTTCTTTCACTTGCGGTGCAACTGAGATATGGTGAACTCATGCTTTCCCACCATGCTTTCCCTGCTATCCTCCATGAGCTCAGTATGTCTTTCTGCATAGCTCTTTCACCAGCAACCTAAGCTCCCTGTCTCACACATTTTGTCTGTTTCTAATTTTCTTCATCATCATCGTTGTTGTTGTTGTTGTTATACACTCACAGTGCTAAAGTGATATAAGGCTGTACCATTTTAGCTCTGTAACTCTAAAGCAGGGGCATGGGGAAGAAATGGTCAGTCTGGTAAATGGAAAGGCCAGCAAGAAAACATCATCAATGGGACTTCCCAAAAATAGAACAAGAGAAACCAAGACAATGGAAACAGACATATGACATGAGGGGGAAACAAAACAAAACCTTGACCTGCTGTTATCCCAAAACGTGGGTGACTCAGAGGTCCATCCATGATGCCAGTACCTCCACATGACAGAGAGGAATTAATTTGCTCAAAATTAGGAGGCCTGCAAGAAGCAGGTAATTTAACGAGATGTTTCCACCCATGTTCATGGGATCATGCAGGAAAGAACCAGCCATTTTTAGAGGGCTAAAAATGGAAGGCATTGCTGTCTTCAGTTTGCGTTACCATGCTGTAAGCTTCAATGACCAAAGAAGTGTGATTCCACAATTAAAAACCTGAGTGTGGAAGTACCTATAGTAACGGCTGCCAACTAAGATAGCTTTAAAAAAAAAATAAGACAAATGGAGGATAAAGCTACCCGTGGCTACTGGTGCCAGTCATGATGGTTAATATACACCCCACCCCTGTATCTCAACACCAGCTGATGGAGATCAACTGCTAGAGAGAACAATTGCTCCTTCTTGCCCCCTGTGTTACCCATAGCTGTTTCAGTGTGTGTGTTTTTAGGGAGATGCACTTGGGGAAGGCCAACTTCAAAAGCAGTTTATAAGTGTCCAACCAAACTCACATAGAAGTCCACTGGGGATTCTTGTGCTGAACGTGCCAAAGTCTAGAGAAGAGACTGAGCACCAAGATATGGGGAGCAGAGCTTTTTGTGTTCATCTCTCTCTCCCCTTTTTAAGACCTCATGTCTCTTGGTAATAAAAACAAAACAAAAAAACAGGCCACAAAGCTAACTTCCAACCTGACTTAATGCTCAGAAGCATTTAAATGATCATCACTACCACCACCATCATCATCTGGTAGTACTACTGCTGCAGTTATGTCACACAATCCATGCAAGTGCTAACACTTGGCTCACCCCTATCGTTAATACTTTCAGAAAACTGGCTTCCTAAAGTGATTTGAGCCACCACATTTTCTAAGTGACAAGTGTACAGTAAGTGGCGATACGTTCCCACACCCAGTCACAAATTTGGACAGTGTCTGCCTGTTTGCAGCTGGGTATCTTTTCCATTTTGCTGTCTGCCCATCACTCCCACACTTTTGCAGACTGCTCAGACCGAACCAAATTTTTAAAAAAATGGAAAAGGAAGGGGAAAAAGAGCAAGCCAATGTAAAGCTCAGTGGAGTGTGAGTCAAGAAGGAGTGGGGGAGGAGGAGGAGGAGGAGGCATAACATGGCCAAGACACAGAAGTCTTTGTGGGGATTTCCAAGCATTCCATTCAAAAACACTTCATATATCAAGTGCAAGTCCCTTCTCTTGGTGCAGGCAAAGGAATCAAAGGAGGCCATGGGGCAGCTGAATGGGGGTGGCAGAGGAGGAGCAAGAATTACTGGCTCCCCCATCCCACTTTTCCTTCTTTACTTTTACCTGCCCACCTCCTCCTGCTTATCACAGACCACCCTTTGTTGTAACTCTCTACAAATGCTGGCCATGAGAAAAGCGGTCAAGGCAGTGCTCCTTCTGCCTGGTTCCACTGAAGTTTATGGCACTTAAGCCCTGCATAACTGTGTAGGATTATTATGGCACCACTGCAAGTTAGAAGGATTCATTCACCTTAAAAGCCTTTGCAAAGGACCACAGCTCTCAAATACATAAAGCAGTGTGTAAGGTTAACCCTGAGGGAAGGGTGTCACCGGAACCCCTTTGATTGTTTGCTGTTGCTGATGCTAAAAGACAGAAGGGAATTAAAGATGTACCTCTCACCAGAACTTAGGCAATTTCTGCACTACAATGTTATAGTGCTATTATTCCGCTTTCAACCTCCTATGGAATCTTGGGGTTTGAAGTTTAGGGAGGGGCGTTTGGAATCCTCAGCCAGAGAGCTCTTTGGCCTCAGTAAACTACAAACTCCAGAATTCCACAGAATGTTGAAAGTAGAATAATAGCACTATAACAGTGTAGTGCAGAAATTGCCTTAGAATTAAGTCGTTGGTTAACTTGTTGTCTTGTGTTAATTCACTGTATTTTTTTAATGATTTCACCCCACTATCTAGATCTCCTGGTTAATACTGAAGTTAAAAATATGCCATAGTGAGTTGGGTTTGGGGAATTCATTATAAGCTGTAAGGGTGGATACCTCTCTTTCTGTCACGTTCAATAAAACAGGAAGGCCTCCTGCCTCAAGAGAAATTAATTATTATTATTATTATTATTATTATTATTATTATTATTATTATTATTATTATTATTATTTCTATCCCGCCTCTACACATGAATCGAGGCAGCGAACAACATTAAATACATTAATACATTAAAAAACATACCCAATCCTCCCCACCCACCAATCCACCTAAAACCAACCCCCTAAAACACACAACAATCAATCAACTATTGAAAGAACAGCAAGACAATTGATGGGAGGCGATGGAAATGCTAGTCTTGGAAGGTCTGTCGGAAGAGATCAGTCTTGACTGCTCTTTTAAAGCAGTCAAGACTGGTAATGTGCTGGGTCTCCTCTGGCAGGCCATTCCATAACTTGGGAGCGATAGAAGAGAAGGTCCTCTGGGTAACCGCAGCCAACCTAGTTCTGACTGGCTGCAGTAAATTCCTCCCAGAGCACCTTAGTGTGTGGGGCGGATTGTATGGGAGAAGGCGATCCTGCAGGTAGGCTGGCCCCAAGCCATGTAGGGCTTTAAAGGTAATAACCAACACCTTGTACTGTGCCCGGAAACTAATAGGCAGCCAATGGAGAGACTTTAGAATTGGTGCTATATGGTCAGTTTTACGTCTTCCGGTGACCATCCTGGCTGCCATATTCTGAACTAATTGAAGCTTCTGGACTAAGCACAAGGGTAGCCCTATGTAGAGCGCATTGCAGAAGTCAAGCCGTGAAGTTACCAGCGCATGCACCACTGTTTTTAGGTGTTCCAGCTCCAGGAAGGGGTGCAGCTGGCGTATCAGCCGAAGCTGATAACAGGCACTCCTGGCTGCCGCATCTATTTGAGCTGTCATCTGAAGTGGCGAGTCCAGGAGCACCCCCAAGCTGCGAACACAGTCTTTCAGGGGAAGTGTGACCCCGTCTAGGTTGACAGGCCTCCATACCTGGGCTAGGGCCCTTAACAGCGAGTACCTCCATCTTATTTGGATTCAGCTTCAGTCTGTTTTTCCTCATCCAGTCCATTACTGCTTCAAGACATTCGTTCAGAGGTGAGATGCCACCCTTAGTTGATGCTGTTATCTGAGGCATGGAGAGATATATCTGGGTGTCATCAGCATACTGATAGCACCTTGCTCCATGCCTCCTGATGATCTTTCCCAGCGGTTTCATGTAGAGGGACCCTGAGGGACGCCAGAATTAAGCTCCTTTTTCGAGGAGCAACTGTCCCCAAGCATCACCATCTGGTATCTACCTGAGAGATAGGACCGGAACCACTTAAGCACAGTGCCCCTGATCCCCAGGCATTCCAGAAGGATACCATGGTCTATGGTATGGAAAGTCGCTGAGAGGTCCAAGAGTACTAGCAGGGTCACACTTCCCCTGTCAATACCTAGGCGAAGATCATCCACTAAGGTGACCATGGCAGTCTTGACTCCATATCTTGCCCTGAAGCCAGTTTGAAATTAGTCTAGATAATCTGTTTCATCCAAGACAGCTTGGAGCTGAAGACCAACAGCCCTCTTGATCACCTTGCTTAAAAATGGGAGATGGGAGACTGGTCTACAATTATTCATATCCAGGGGATCTAGAGAGGGCTTTTTTAGAAGCGGCCGTATAATCGCTTCTTTTAAACAAGCTGGAAAATTGCCCTCCCTAAGGGATGCGTTAATAGTGTACCTTAAATGGGTCTTAATTGCAACTCCTCCCTGAACAACCAGCCATGAAGGGCAGGGATCAAGAGGGCAAGTTGTCTTTCTTATATTTCCAAGGAGCTTGTCTACATCCTCGGTACTCACTGACTGAAACTGATCCAGTATAACCCTGTTCACAGGGTCGCCGGACACTTCACTGGTAACCTCTGCAGTAACACTGGCATCTAAATGGGCTCTTATCTGAGAGATTTTATCTTCAAAATGATTATTCAAAGCATCACAGCTTCACTAGGTTCTAACAGCAAGTTTAGGGGAGTGGGTATCTGATTCAGATCCCTTACCACCCTGATCAGCTCTGCTGGACGAGAAGTCGCAGACGCAATACCTGCAGAGAGGAAAGTCTTCTTTGCTGCATCTATTGCCACTCCACAGGAATAAAGGAATTCTCTATAGCATGTCCTGTCAGATAAGAGTCCAGATTTCCTCCAGTTGCGCTCTAGTCATTGGAGTAAATGCATCATAGGTCTTTGCTGTCAGGCAGGCTAATCTTTAGGACTGGAGTAAATGCATCATAGGTCTTCGCTGTCAGGCAGGCTAATCTTCTTACTTTGTTTGGAAAGACAAGAGAGAGGCTCTGGAGCCCAGGTCAGATAGTTAGGTTTGTAGAATAGAAAAACAGGTAAGTCTGAGGGGAAAGGAAAAAAGAAGAATGGAAAAGAAGGGGACAAAATGAGTCTCAGAATGAAATCAGATGGGAGTGGATGATTTGTTTGCTTAGCTGAAGACCTAGCTCCTCAACTTCCCCCCTGTATTCAAATACATACAGAAAGAAGGTATTTGGAGTCCTTCTGGTAGTGGTGTATCTAGGTTCAACAGCGCCTAGGACAAGTGTGGAAGTTGCACCCCAGGCACTGCTTCTCCTGCTGCTGCTGTACTGGGCTGAGGAAGACCCTGGTGGGTACAGGGGTGGGTGGTGAAGGGCCAGGCCCAAGAGAGAGGGCCACTTCTGCCTCCATCTCCACATTGGGCCAGGAATGACTCTGGTGGGGCAGAGGGCAGCAGGCCAGGCCAGGCCAGAGTGGAAGGGTGGGGGGTTTGACTTTTTTACACCCCCTGTCATTGGTGCCCAGTGCATGCATCCCAGTGGCCCCACCCTAGATATGTCTCCGGCCATTTCCACACGATGACGCTCTTCCATGTCATCTCGTTGAAGTCCTGGGTCCAGAAGGGAGCACACCAGCAATGTTCCCCTCTGCACCCGCTCAGTCCATGCAGAAGAAAATGCAATGATGCCATGTCTTCCTTCCGCAGCGCAGCTGGGCTTTTTCCATTGCTGCGATACAGAAGGAAGCATTACCAATGCGCTTCTGCAGCTTCCGCATGGCCAGAAGTGACAGGAGCACCGTGCAATTGCAAATGTGAAATGGATTTTTTCTGTTTTGCAAAAACTGCGCAAGTACGATGCTCCTCGACAGGATGGCAGCAGGACAGCGCTGACATCATGCAGAAGTGCGACCTGCCAACTGCTGCCATCCTGTGGCAGAAACAAGACAGCGATGTCGTGTGGAAAGGGCCTAAGTCTGGCTGATCATGTATTCTGGACAAACCCCTTTGCAATTCACACAGTGCTAGGCAATTGTCCAGTTTTCCTGAAGATGATCCCCATTTCTTTCTTTTAAGATCCCTCCCTTTCTCTCTCCCAACCTGTCCCATTCTGTTTCTTACCAGCCTACCCATTCTTCTTTCTCACTCCATGCCGTTTCAATCACACTGTTGAGGTAAGATGGGGCAAAGCAGAGTGGGCCTATTATATACCTGATCATTAAAACTGCAGATGCGATAGACTGCATTTGGGATCCCTGGCTCCATGCAAAATCTGTGCTCTATCACACTTCTTGACTGGGAGTGAAGAGGCAGAAAGGTTGCAAGGAATCAGTTGTGCAAAAAAAATAAATGTTCTGCATGTGCTCAGGGACTCTGGAATTCCCCATTCTTCATTAGTTGAATCAAGATCTTTGTAGCTAGCCACTTAAGTGTACTGTCTTGGTGCCCTTTAACTGAAATAAATCACACCTTACTAACCTTTTACAAACAAGATGTTTAAAGGGTGAGAGAAGTGTACATGGTGGTGGGGTGGAAAGAAAGGAGAAAAACAGATGAGTTAATTTAAGAGACGGTAAAAACAGAGCCTATGCTTTAGGACAGGCTTCCCCTAACCTGACAGTTCCCAGAGTGCTGAACTCCCACCATTTGCAGGCAACAATCCTATTATGGGTTTTGCAGTGCATGTGGGAGAAAATTCCAGCTGAAGGCAGGCAACTTTAAAAGGACAATGAAAGACTTTTGGAAGGAGCCAGTAATGAAATGTGCTTCACTAATGTCAGCAGTGACTACTTCCATGCCATTCTCTGTAAATTCCATGCTTTGGCTCCACGCTAACATTTTAATTGAGTTAATTAACATGTTGAATTAAACATTTTTATTATTAGTGTTTATGTTAGTGAATTTATGTTTCAATTTCTAATGGTTAACATTATTAAATTAATTTCCAAACTTAATGTCCAAGGCTCTACTTCTTATTAGGGCTGCCCAAGGTATTTTACTGCCTGAGGTAGAGCAGTCGAAGTTGCTCTCCTCTCCTGCCAAAGTATTTTGGCACATAAGACAGAAGCAGCTCTCTTGATTCTTGGTAGTAAAAATAACACTGCGCTGCCCTTTCAATACCAAAACTCCATCTCACTCTGTCCAACGAGTCTTCCCTTTCAGGAAAAAAATAAAAAAATAAAAATAGGATAATAGAACCTTCTTGGTCAAGTAAGAGAAAGCTAAATAATTTTGGTAGTTTATCTAGAAAGAAGCGCACGGAAGAGAAAAATAAAATCTTTGTTTTATGTTATTATGTTATTATGTTATTATGTTGTTGTGTTATGCTATTTTGTTGTGGCTTTCCGTTATGACGTGGATTTATGTTATTCAAGAATTTCAGTCAACATATACCCACTCATATGATAGTATAGCTGGGCAGTTAAAGGGATTCCTTGGAAGGTGTAACCTGCCCCCACTAACTGCAAGAACACCAGTCTTTCATAGGAATGGAGGGAATTGCCATATACCGCAATAACTACATCAGACTATTGGTTTATCAACTATAGTACTTTTTACTCTGATTGGAAGCAAGTACCTGGGATCTCACTCAGCTAAGGAACTTTCCCATCATATTTTCCCCCCGCTAAGATGTTGGGGACTGAATTTGGAATGATCTACGTGTAAAATTTGCAAGCTACCAGTGTAATGTGAATCTTCCTGCAGTGCTTATAAAACATGGGAAAGGATGCTGTCTTTTAAGAGGATGCTGATTCTAGCCACTTCTTTTCTGTTTGAAAAGACAAAAATAGTCGTTCTGAATCCTTGAATAATATGCACTTAAAAAAACCCTATACAGACTTATTTGGGGATTCCTTTGAAGTTATTTGCAGTGATAGTATTCATTCAGTCTTGTAAAATGAGAAGTAACAAGCCTCATTGCAGAGCTGCAGATTTAACAGTGAACTACTGCTAAGGAAATGTGAAATCTCCAGCAGAAATAGCAGATTACTAAACTAGTGGTGAAGAACTAATAGGAAGGTAACTTAATTAGCACATGCAAATGAGCACTATCTACTCAAGACTTTTTTCCTCCAAAGCTTGCTCATACCACTTGTATAGCCATTCCATATTCAACTCAAAATTTCAAAACAAATGGACGCCTGGCAAAATAGTTAGTGTCAGATTAGAAGGCAGTGTAGCACAGTGTTGGGCTGGAGTTGAGAGGTTCAGACACAAGTCCACAATAAACAGCAAAAAACACAGGATGATCGTGGGATAGTCGCTTTCTCTAAGCTGGACTCACTGCATAGGATTCCTGTGAGAATAAAGTGTAAAGGAATATCTAAATGGACATACAGTTGACCCTCCACATTTGTGCATCTAACTTTTTCAGATTTGATTATTTGTAAGTTTTTCCAACCCCTGCCCCTCACCTCTGGTGTTTGTTCTATGGGGGAAATTTCCCTCTTGGTGGCTCTAATCAGGCCATGCAGCCCTTTAAAAAATCTCTCTCTGGTCCTCTTCCTCCTCCACCAGCCATTGCCTGGATGACTAAAAATGGCTCACAGCCTAACTTCTCATCACCACAAGCCCTCTCCCAGCGTCCCTCCCCAAGAAAAGAGACGAATGAGAGTATTTCCCTCTCTTTTTCCTGATCTAGTTTAGACCCTGGGTTACCACTCTCCCCACCATGCCCTGGACCTCTCCCCATAGACACACAAAAATAGTTTGATAGCTACGATTTTTCCATTCTTGTGGGGTCCTATGCCCCTAACACTAGCTAATGTGGAGGGGCAACTGTAAATGTAACAAACAAACAAGACTGGGAAGATGCTCACCCATCAGCCATGAAGCCACGGGCCAATCCCAACAATCTTTTCTACTTCACAGGTTGTTGTTAGTATGAACATGGGGAGTGGGGAAGACCAGAGGGAAAAGATGCCCATAAATAACGTAAAATAAGTGTCATAATCACTACAACTTCCATTAAATTAAAACCAATACTTTAGCAGGGCATTTTTGTATGTGCACAGGTGAAATGATTTCATGATGTCCCATGTTCTCAACGCTCTTGTTGCTGCCGTATATCTAAGGCCATTTCTGCACTACATTGTTATTGTGCTATTATTCCACATTCAACATCTGTGGAATCCTAGGGTTTGAAGTTTACCAAGGCCAAAGAGCTCTCTGGCTGAGAATTCTAAATGCCCCTCCCTAAACAGGAATAGAAGTAGAATAATAGCACTATAACAGTGTAGTGTGGAAATATACATTTAATGTATGGATTTTTTTTTAAAAAGTCTGAATTTATGACATTCAGCTGTTCAGCAATTACCACTGAGTCATCTTTCTTCAACACATTTTTTAATTACAATTTTTATTGAACGTTAAAAAAAGATAACAAAACACAAAAAAGAAAAGAAAAACAATGCTTTTAATAATTTCTTCAGCACATTTAAATCCCTTTTCCAATGTCTCATGTTTATAAATTTTCTATTCTATTTTAATATTTTCTGAGTTTTTCTCCTACTTTCTTTGCATACCCCTAATCCATTTAATAAAATGTAAGGGTGGAACTACATCAACAAACATAATTGTCTGTTTGTCAAATAAGGCCAACGCAAAATGGCAAATGGAAGAAGAAGGTAAACTTTTCCCCCACAACTCACATATTGGGGATATGGGAGAATGGAGAGTCTCACTCAATAGTTTCTACTTGCAAATGGGTTTTCCTACCTTCTTACACTCAGCAAAACAGCTTTGGGAACTTTTAATCAGGTTTTTCTTTCTTTTCTTTCTTTCTTTTTTTTTTTGCCTTAATAAGGATATATGTATGGTCATGCACAAATCTGGTATGATTTATTTAAACACACATACACGCATACATACCACTAAGCCTGCCCCCAATGTGTAAAAAACAGCTTGCCCAAACATTACAGGAAGAGAAAAAACAGATGCAGTTTGGACGTGCAGAGCTCTTGGAGTACTAAATACTATGATGCACACAACCAACAATAAAATAGGACATTGCAAAATAAATGGACTGGAATTGCATCAGTGTGGGCAAAGTTTTACAAGAACTGACGTTTGCAGTTGGCAACAAGCCAGGCTTTCTTTGGGATGTGTTAATAAGTCTCTTCTGGACCAGGCATACTCCAAACATAACAACCAAGATCTATTCTATTCAATCCCTTTATTTATATCCCATCTTTTCCCCAAAGCTGTGTATGTTCTATGGAATTCCATGGGGAGATTTCCCAGTGGAACAATATATGAGACTAAAGTATTTGGTTGCACAGAAATTTAAAATTATCCAGACTTTGTTTGCATTGGTTTAGATGTAGACAAAGGGATCATCTATACAGGTGATTTATGCCAATTTATATTGCAACATTTAATGTTACTTTTTAACACATCCAAGCACTCTCCAAACTTTAACAAACAAGCTTCAATAGAAAGATGTCACATTTTGGTGTTGTTGTGTGCCTTCAAGTCATTTCTAACTTATGGCAACGTAAGGTAAACCTATCATTGTTTTTTGGGGGGCTGTGTGTGTGATGCTCCCAAGGCCACCCAGTAGGTTTCTATGGCTGAGTGGGGAATTGAACCCTGATCTCTAGGGCCATAGTCCAATGCTCAAGCCACACATTTTATGGCAACTTTTTTATGCGTGTGTGACATAGGATCTGGCATTAGATGTGTGTGTGTTCAGCTCCCTCAAATCCTGCAGATTCATTTTCAGATAGTGACAATCTTCACATAGGCTGTTTCCACACTACATTGTTATAGTGCTATTATTCCACTTTCAACATCCTATGGAATCCTGAGGGTTTGCAGTTTAGGGAGGGGACATTTAAATTCTCAGCCAGAGAGCTCTTTGGCCTCAGTAAACCACAAACCCCAGAATTCCACAGGATGCTGAAAGTGGGATAATAGCACTATAACACTGTAGGGCGGAAATGGCCATAGTCTCCTGTCCCCTCAGTGGCTCCTTAATTAAAGCAAAACAAAACAAAGCAGAACAGAACAGAAGAACACAACACAACACAAAACAAGAATTTCCTCTAGAGCTATTGTGTTAAAGTGGTAAACTGTAAGAGTGCTTTTGCTTGTTTGTTTCCTTGTAAGATATATCCTCTCCCTCCATAAACATCTCCACTTCCTCCACAGAAAAGAGGTACAGCGGCCACTCAACTTTCACGAGGGTTTGGGGTGCAGAACCCTCACCAAAGTCAAAAGAACACAAATAACTCCCCCTGCCTGAGTGAGTGCTCCCCCTCCTATTCTTTTCCAGGCTCCCCCCATTCCCTTGTCTTTTGTTCAGGTACACGAGCCTTCCTTTTCCAAAGGCAAGAGAATGGGAGGGGAGAATGGAGGTGGTGGCTCACACACTCTTTCCTTCTCCATGCATGGGATTCTCCCCACCCATTGGCTTGCCTTTGCCTTGGTGTGGAGAAGGAACACATGGTATGCCTGGGCAAAAGGCAAGGAAATGGGAAGGGGAAGAACAGGAAAGAGGCAAGTGGTTGCTTCATGAACGATCAATTTGTGAAGGTCAAGCCCATAAATGCAGAGGAAGGATTGTAAATAGTTTAAAAACATTATTAGGAGGCTAGAGCAGAGGAGAGAAGGGAAATAGAGAAAGGAGTAGGAACATCCTTACTGGTACTGGGCACACCTGTTCTGCTTTTCACAATTCATAGGACAATGTCATTATCAGTAATAGTTGTTTTTCTTCCACTTTCAGGTAGGAACAAAATACTTTGGGAAAAGAGGGGTAATAGCCTTAAACAACATATGATTGACAAAAACATAATCTGGATTTTTTTTTAAAGCAGGAAGTATAATAATCCCTTTATACATTTGCCCTATCTAGCCGAGTCCTGCTTGCACAAATCTGCTGAAGAATACCGATACATTTCATCGTCATGTGACTTGTGACAATCAAAGTAGGCTTATTGACAGCTTGCTTAACTGAAACTGTTGTGTGAACTCACATTTGGGTCATTCAATGTCTGTGCAGCTACATCTTTGACAACTTCTGAACCTAGCTTGTGCTTTGTGGGGAGACCTGCCCTATCCGTACCACACCTGCTCCCAGCACCTTGCAGCCCAATATCCTCAGTTCAAGTCAACTACATATGCAACAAAACCAGAAAGAAGCAAGGCAGGAAGGCATAGTGGAGAGAGCAGCAAGTTATGTGAGGGTACAGATGACCCCTTGAAGAACCACAGTTGCAGGCAAGCAACCTACAACAACTTCCAACATCCACAAAACAGCAATACCTTTCTTTCTTGGACGAACCAAAAATATTCAGTCATCACGCAAACTGTCTTCCTTATTAGACAAAGATGTTACAATCATACAGGAGAAGAAAAAAAGATAATGTTGAGTCACAGGCTAACATTTTGTCAAGATGTTGCTTTTGTTGTTGTCAGTTAAGATGGTCTGGAGGGATCACTGTGCAGGCAGAAGCCACTCCCTTCTTTGGCCATGTGGGCACAGGGAGACAAAGGTCATTTCCGCACTAGGCTGTTATAGTGCTATTACCCCACTTTCAACATCTTATGGAATCCTGGGGTTTGCAGTTTAGGGAGCGGCCTTTGAGACACCCTCCCACCACCCTATTCAAAAGGTCATCTGCCGTTCCTGCAAACTCAACTGCCAAATTTTATTCATGGCCAAATTAAATGCTAGCAAATATACAAATACTCAGAGTTTCTCATAGAGTGCAATGAAAAAATTGTGCTAATCTAATTGGCTGCTGTAGCTATAGTCTGGTCTGTTGACATACCCCACTTTCTATCTGCCTCCCCATTTTCCTCCAATCCTAATCCTGGATTTAAGACATACAGTTTTAAAAAAAATTATACTGGTTCTTCCCCAAAACCATAACTAAAACTGGAGTTTATTTTAAAAATTGCTTCAAAACCTTCAGGCATGTAAAAGAGCTGATTTCAAACTGGATTGGGAAGAATATTGTGTGACATGGAGAAGAATTCTAGGGACACTGTTGGCTGTTAAAAAGCCAAAGGAATGGGTCCTACAGCAAATCAAGCCTAAACTCTCCGTAGAAGCCAAGAGGCTGTCAACTTGGCCATATCAAGAGAAGACATGACTCACCAGAAAAGACAATAATGCTTGGTAAGGTAGAAGGCAGTAGGAAAAGAGGAAGACCACATTACAGCTGGGTAGACTCAAATCAAGGAAGACAGGCCCTGAGTCTGCAAGATCTACAAGATCTGGGTAGGCATGTTGATGATTGGATGACTTCGAGGTCTCTCATTCATAGGGTCACTGTAAGTTGAAATTGATTTGATGGCAGTTATAACAACAAGGTTCAGCCCAGGTCACAGTCTTGCATAGCTCTTATAATGGGATCTGTGCCAAAAACAATAACAACAACAACCAGAGGAAGCTGCAACAGCTCTGATGGAATGTCTTCTAACCAGAGCAGGCAAGTTCAAGTCCGGTCAGGTGATAAGTCAACTTGATTGTGGATGCTATCCCCTTGGACAGTTTGAGGTCTGAAAGTGGTAGTCCCTTTTCTCCAATCTTCATTAAGAACAAGCAACCAAGGAGGGTGACAAAAGAAAGCAGGAAAGATGAGACTCCTCAGCACATCTAACAAATGTAGGGTCTTGTCTTTATCCAACATGCAGTATGCAAAAAGGTATCACACAAAAAGGAAACACACACTTTACCACTTAAAAACCTAGAAACCCATCTGGGAGATCTGAGGAGTGTTGGACTCACTGATATCTACTCTCACAACTCATGCCCCAAGCAAAATTCCCATAGATGAATCAAACTGTGCCACCTTTCTCTTTAAGAATTTTTTTTTTAATCTTAGAGATCACTTAGGGAAGCAAGTAGAAGTGTCAATACATTTTAATGTAATTTCACTTAAATGGTATGATAGAAACTGACACAAATCCTCAAGCTGGATGACCTATGATGAGAAAAAAGCAGCATAATTGCAGATGAATGACAGAGTCTGGAAACTCAGGCATGGCAATGGCACATTAAAAACCTTGTCTGGAAGTACCCTAAGTGTGCTTATCAGGCTTTTATTGTAAAACTGCCCTGTCCCATTCATACAATTTTACATGAGATCCTGATGTCATCTTTCATTTGTAGCCCTCACATTTTCTTTTTTTTAAAGTTATTTATAAAAAGATTTCTTAAACTATACAGCTACAACATTATAAAAGAATTAGAACAACTACTCATTATACATAAAACATAAGCAAAAATGAATACCCATAAAAACAACTATACATATACTATACAAACACTACACATATTTAAAAGAAAAAGATGGTTTCCAGCTTTCTCAACATAGGCCCTTTCTGTACGAGGCAGTAAAAATGGACCAAGGCGTCCTGGCACAGAGATCGTCCGCACCTTGGATTGGACTAGGTGCGGACTATTTAACTTTGTTCCGCACCTCAGTCTGATCCAACCTGCCCCCAAGTGGTCCTCCCCTGCGCTAAGTAAAGACTGGAAAAACCAGGTCTTTACATTTTCTGGAATGCGCCATTGTATTCCTACTTACCTGTGCAGATGCGCAGGCTCGCACCAATGCGAGCCTGCAATCAGCGGAGGGCAGGCTGTGGGCGTGGCCAGCCTCAGCGGTTGGTCCACTCCTGTTAAGACACCGGAAGCTGCCATTTTGAGCCGAAGCAGTGCGGATCTACAGATCTCGCACTGCTCTGGTTCACCTTGCACCAATGGAGGAGCCCTGCGGAAGGGCTCAAGGGACAGTGTGCATTACTTCGGACCCAAGAAGAGCCGGTAAGTAACGGCACGGAGCGATTCACTCGCCTCGTGTGGAAAGGGCCATAGACTCTCAGTTGCTAATAAGGTTAAAAAAAAATTCTGTAAATCCAAATATCATTTCGAAGACTTCCATTATTGGGGTTGATGGAAGAGTCATTGGAGAAGAAATATGACAAGAGTGCTGAGATTCCAACAAAAGAAGATTGGCTCATCAGGCTATTGGACTTAGCAGAAATTGACAAATTAATAATATTGATAGGAGAAAAAAAGTGGATTTTTTATGGAAGATTGGGATCTGTTAACATGCTTTTTGTAAGACAAAAAGAATAAAGAGGAAAAGTTTAGATAATGAAGGAGGAAGAGCAAGGAGACACTTAAGAAGGCACAAAAAAGTGAGATTTATGTACAATCCAACTACAGAAAGGCAGCAATTTGGACAAGATGTACTTTTGCATACTCAAAGATGTTGAAATGGAATACCAGGGATTAAAGGTCAAAGAGTGTGAAGTAATGTGGGGATTGCACATGCTCCTTTTGCTATTTTGTATGGAGGAACAGTTCAACATATGCTCAGCCCCCATACCATATCAAGTTTAAGTAACCCCATAATATTAACAAAATTATGTGAATTATTTTAACTTGTTTTTTCAAATGTTTGATGTCATTTGTTTTTAGAGGTCCTTCTTAAGCCTTAAACTGTAGTTTATATAGGCTTGTATATAAATCTGGCACTGCTGTTTTAAGCAGCACAAGGTATACAACCCAATTCCTTTACTGTGCATCTCTCTTTCCACTGATAAGAGTCAGTCAGTTCAAGTTCCTGCAGCCAAATCCAGCAGAACTTTTAAAATTAATATTAAGGAAAAGATGTGAAATAATAACAGCTGGAAGCATACAGTCCCTTTGTAAAACTGTGATGTATCCATATTGAGAGACTGATCTTATATCTTCATTTTTGTTCTCAGCGAAGGAGAGAGGTAGGGAACTTGTAAATGCACACGCATGCATGCACTCTACATATCAAGTGGTACTCTCCTCACAGATACACCTCCTCCCTCCTACTCTCTGCTCAGCCTAGGTAATTGGAGACAGAGCATTGGCCTCTGAGCTGCGTGGAGGATCTTTTGTTCCCCTTTCTGGGGCCCTCTTGTTTTTCTCCCTCTCCTGAAGCTAATCCAGTAGAGAGACAGACCCACAAACACAAGAGGATTGGCTGCATAGCTCACTTGCTAAATACTAAACATATAATCTACCCTGAAAAATTACCTAAACAATGTTGGAAGGTGGAAGTTGGAAGGTAGGTTTTGCATTCAGCAATTTCTGAATCTATGGTCTGGTCACTGAAAGCCAAAACCGAACAAAAAGAGATGGAGACCATACTCTAGCCTTGGCTCCTTTATTGTGGATTTCCTCTGAAATTTCCATTCTTGGAGCCAAACAGACTTTGCATGCTGAAGCAGATCTACACATCCCACTCTGCATCCCTCATTGGATCTTCTTTTTTTTCTCCTACACCTAGTGAGACCTGGTGCAGGTTTTAATCCAGAGAAGGCAGTTTCCTGCTGAATTAGGATCTTGTAATTTGTACTGAAATGAACAATTCATAAGCAGAGTCCATGCAACCTTGTCCTACAAGGAAGAGAGAGAAAAAAGTAACCCTCTTAATTTTCTAGAAGTAACTTAGAAGGAAGCTTTCTAAGTAAACTAGAAATAAATTTTTGAAGTAATAGAAAGGGTGCAGCCAGTATTCTGGCTAGAAAAGAAGCAACGTTGAACCTGTTACCCTGTATGTTGGGGGTCCCGGGAGGGGCGCCCAAATAACCAAATAAAAACACAAGTTGGGGGAATTTAGCTTGAGTACTCTCTTTGCTAAATGAGAGGCAGGGTAACTTTAGCAAGGGTCTTTAACCCGATGTCTACGGCTTCAGGTCAGAGAGCAGGCAAGCAAGTTTAAAAGTAACAAAAATAACAGTTTTATTGAAAGGTAAACCGCAAATAAGACAACACGCACACTAGCTACCTTGAAAACAGAAATAGAGAGCTTAGGGATGGGTAATACGACACCTTGTCTCGTAGTCCTGGAGAGAAGTGGGGTTCCGGGGGAAGAAAGTTTAGCGTGGCTGGCTAAGGGGAGCTCCTTAGACAAACCGGCAGCAAGGCGGGATGGAAGTCCAAAGTAGTCCAAAGTACTCCGAAGATGTCCCAAAAGTGGGGACCTTTTATAGGGTGGAGTTTAGCTACAGGCTATGTTATGTTCTGTGAGAACAAAGGAAATTTGGAGTTGGACAAAGGAGTTGGAAAAGGTCAGGTTTTGCATGATGAGTTTAGCTCTTAAGACAATAGCGTGGCCAGTACGTTAATAGCCTGACATAAAGAAATGGCTTGGCTCTTGGCTGCATGGTTTTGTGTAGATCCGAGCTGAGCAAAGCCAGTTTGCAGGGAGGTTTTTCCCTAAAGCAACGGAGAGGCTTAAATTGCCTCCCTGAATGAGGTTTGGAATGTTTAGTCATTAACGGCCGCGCCCATATGTGCTCATCCTTGGGACCTCTGCAAACACTTGGAGTGGGTTGGCAGAGAAAGGTCAAGCAAAGGCCAAATTATTTGATATCAAAAGGATATCTAGTGCTCTCACCAGACATGTCATAACTGTGATAACAAACCCACCTTTTGATGTTATGGAAAATTAGTACAGAAGGAATAGGATATCTGACAAGCACTTCTTTAAAATTTGATGAAATATCAATGTGTTGTATTAGTGTTTTTGCTGTTGTTCTTTGCCTTCAAGTCAATTCAGAATTATGGTGATCCTATCATAAGTTTTTTTTTTGGCAAGATTTATTTAGATGAAGTTTGTCTTTGACTTCCTCTAAGGCTGAGAGAATGTGGCTGGTCCAGGGTCATCACATGACTTTCCATGGGTGGATAGGGATCTGAACGCTCATCTCCTAGAATTCTAGTCCAACATTCAAATCAATACACCATGATGATTCATAATTCTTAATACAAATAAATACATTAATACTAATAAATACAGTCAGTCCTTCATATCTGCTAGAGTTTGGGACTCAGGTTGCCCGCAATAATGGAAAAATCACAAATACCAAAATGTGTGTGTGTGTGTGCCTATAGGAAGGTGGTCAAGGCATGTTGGGAAGAGGAGGCACCCAGAGTCCAAAGGAGGTCAGGGGAAGGAGAAGGAAAGGAAGTGGGTTGGCATGGTAGTTCTATACTACTTCTCTCTCACCCATTTCATTCCTTGGGTGGGTGGGTGGGCACTAGGAGAGAGTTTGTACTACTGAGAAATTGGGCTATGAGCCATCCTTTGCTGGCTAGGCAGCAGCTGGTGGAGGAGCAGGAAGACCAGAAGAGAGTTTTTAAAAGGCTGCATGGCCTGATTGAAGATACCAAGAGGGAATGTTTCCCTGGAAAAGAAGTGCCTGAGATGCGGGGGCAAGGACTGCAGAAATTTGCAAATAATCAAATCTATGAAAGTCAAACCCACAGTTGTGGAGGGACAACTGTACATGACTTGCTCAAGGCTATTCCATACAATTTCTATTCACTTCACCAAATTCTGGTGTGCTTCCATAAAATTTCTGGTTTTGTGCCCATAGGAACTCTGTCTACACTGCATGTCTATAGTATGCCGAGGAGAACTTCTGGGTGTAGGACACCTAGGCATAAGGATGTAACTTTTCATATGATGGAAAATATGGCCACAATCAAGAGAAATATGTGACTGCTTCCAGATACGTAATACAGTTTGAATGTGTATTTATTAAACAACATGTTATATTCTGCATGCTCCTTTTCAAACTTGAGGAAGCTTCAACAGCAGTTGGCAGTAAGGGACAAGTGTGGTAACATATCCCAAAGAAAAAGGCTAGAAATTCCTCTGATTCCAGCCAGCACATAGTGACACACACAGATACTCATCTCATCTCAGCATACAATGCTATGCCAGGATTGGTTTCTGACAGAGAGGGTATTCTTTGTTCTTAACTGCTGTCAACTTCAACTTATGGTGACCCTATGAATGAGAAACCTCCAGGCCATCCTATCATCAACAGCCCTGCTCAGGTCTTGCAGATTCAAGCCCAAGGCTTTCTTGATTTAGTCTACCCAGCTGTAATGTGGTCTTCCTCTTTTCCTACTGCCTTCTATCTTACCAAGCATTATTGCGTTTTCTAGAGAGCCATGTCTTCTCATGATATGGCCAAAGTATAACAGCCTCACTTTAGTAATCTTGGCTTCTGAGGAAAGTTCAGGTTTGATTTTCTGTAGAACCCATTTATTTGTCTTTTTAACAGCCAACAACATCCATAGAACTCTCCTCCAAGTCACACAATGTTGTTCGCAATCCAGTTTGAAATCAACTCTTTTACATGCCTGAGGGTTTTGAGGTGATTTTTAAAATAAACCTGCCTGTGCACTTTGTTTATTCACTTTCTTCAATAATTATTCCCAATCTTTCCTATTTTCTGCTAGTAGTATGGTGTCATCTCCATATCTTAAAGTGCTGATGTTCCTTTCTCCAGTTTTCATGCCTCCTTCCTGTGAGTCTAATCCTGCTTTATGTATGATATGTTCAGCATACAAGTTAATCAGGTAAGGTGATAAAATGCAGCCTTGTCTGACCTCTTGCCAATTGGAAACCATTCTGTTTCTCCATATTCTGTCCTGATGGTAGACTCTTGTCCTGAGTACAGGTTACTCATAAGGATAATCAAATGTTGTAGTGCATCCGTTTCTTTAAGAGGTTTCCATAGTTTTTCACAACATACACATCAAAGCTTTGCTATAATCTATAAAGCGTAAGATGATTTTATTATGATGGTGCAGTGGTTAATGCCAGTACTGCAAGCCACAAGGTTGTGAGTTCGATCCTGCCGGGCTCCAAGGTTGACTCAGCCTTCCATCCTTTCGCAGGTCGATAAAATGAGTACCCAGCTTGTTGGGGGCATATATAGAAATGTTTCAAAATACATGCTATTTGTAAGTTGTTCGCCGCCTCGATCCATATGGAGAGGCGGGATACAAATAAATATATAACAACAACAACAACAATAAGAATAATAATAAATAATGAATTCCATTGGTGTGCTCCATTGTCCAACATATGTTTGCAATATGATCCCTGGTGCCTCTTTCTTTCTCTAACCTTTCCCTTTAACATCTGGCATTTCTTGCTTCGTTTATGCTAAAAGTCTTTTTTTTTCCGGCAGAATTTTAAGCATCACTTTGCCTAGATGGGAAATTAATGCAATGTTCCTATGGTTATTGCAACCTTCAATGTCTCTTTTCTTGGGGATTGGAATGTATTTTGAACATTTCCAGGCTGTGGACCACTGTTTTGTTTTCCATATTTATTGACCGATTTTAATAAGAACTAAAGTAAATTCTGTCTCTGTACCCTAAAGCAGCTCTATTGGTATGTCATCTGTTCCTGGTGATTTATTTCTCCCAAGTGCTCTTAGTGCAGCTTCCACTTCACTTTCTAAAATTGTAGGTTCATCTTCATATGGTTCTTCCTTGAATGAATCTGACAGCTTTTAATCTCTTTTATGTAGTTCTTCAATATATTGTTCCTACTGTCTTTTTATTTCTACTTGGCCTGCAATGTGTTCCTCTAACTGATTGTAGAACATCCCTACAGTTGGTTTAAATTTCCCTTCGATTTCTCAGATCTAATGGAAGGGGTCTCTTTTTCTTCCTTTTTTGTTGTCATTTTCTATTTCTCTGCTTTGATTATTATAGTGGTTCTCCTTGCCCCTGTGCCCAAGTTGCTGAACAGTTGCATTCAGGGCTCTGACTCTACAGTATTTCTTTCACTTTTTACTCTTGCTTCTTGTCTGTCTTTAACTACTTGAAGAGTTTCATCTGTCATCCATTGAAGCTTTTCTTTCTTTTTGGCCACAGATAGTGTCTTTTTTGGATTCCTCCCTGACAATGTCCTTAGCTTCAGTCCAGAGTTCTTCTGGATCTAAGTCAATTAGGCTTAATATAGCAAATCTATTATTTAATTTTCTTTAAATTCTAGGGGATGTTCTTCAGGTTGTGTTTTGGCACAGTGGTTTATTTAGTGTTTTTCTTTAGCGTCACTTTAACTTTTGCTATTAATAATTCATGGTCTGTGCCGCAATCTGCTCCTGGCCTTGTTTTGGCAGACAGAATGGTGCTTCTCTATCTTCTGCTTTCAAATACTATCTAGTCTATTTGATGTCTATATTGGTAACCAGGTGATGTCCATGCATATAGTTGCATCTTTGGTTGCTTGGAGAATGTGTTCACAATGAACAAACTGTTGGCCTCACAAAATTCAGTCTGTTGCTGTTCTGCTTCATTTCTTTATTGTACACCAAATTTTCCTACAGTCTTTCATTCTGCTCTGTTTCCTATTTTTGTGTTCCAATCACCTATGATTAATAAGAGGTCCTCTTCTGGTGTGTGATCAATTTCCTCCTGGACTCCTGAATAGAATCTTTCAGTTTCTGCCTGTGTAGCTGCAGCATAAACTTGGATTAAGGTTATATTAATGGGTTTTCCCTGAAGTTTTATTGACATGATTCAGTCAGACTTCGCATTATATCCTTTGTTTGCTTTTGCTACATCTCTCCTCATTATTAATGCTACCCCATTCTTCTCAGATTTTCATTTGCTGAGTAAAACATTGTGTAATTATCTAACTCAAAATGTCCCATTCCTGTCCATTTTATCTTGCTTACCCCAAGTATTGCAATGTTTATATCTTCAATTTCTTGTTTTACTATGTCTACCTTCCACTGATTCATGTTTCTTACAATCCATGTCCCTATAATATGTGTTGTGCAGCTTCACACTTTCCTTTCACCTCTGAGCATGTCAATAGCTGAATGTTCTTTCAGCTTGAGTCCAGTTGTAGCATTAGACACAGTGCTACTCATAGTTGTCCTCTGCTTATCCCAGCAGCTTGTTGAGTGCCATTTGATCTGGGAGTGTCATTTTCTGGCACTATCTCTTGTTTCATTTTGGATTATCTCATCATAGATTTTTTTTGTGGTAAGAGATATTCAAAAGGTTTTCTGTGCCCTCTTCTGCATAGTACTAACAAGTATTAGCTATGCTGCCACTCCTGTTGTTTCTGAGAGATCTTCTTCCGGTGTCACCCCCATTACTGTTGCTGTCCACTAGCTGTTTGGCACATTTGTCTGGCTCCTCATCAAAACCCTGTCTGACATGGGAGACCCTACCAGAAGCACTGCTGCTATCAGCACAGCACAGCCCCTTTCCTCACAGGAACACACAATCTCACTACCATGGAAAGGTAGTGTTGTTAGTCCTGAGGCAATTCTTAGTATATTGCAAAAATAGGAAACAGCCCCAGCTTACAAAATGAAAGATCAGAGCACTCTGTGATGTATTTAATACAGAGTTAAATGATGATTTAAAATGCTAAAAGAAGTAGTAGCTGGCTAAAACTTGTGCATATGAAGAATGAACCCAAGGATATGCGTGCTATGTTCCCCCTCCTCTTCCCCCAACATCAATAAAAGCTTACAAGATGACCAAAGGCTGAAAGGATTTGTGATGTAACTCCAGCCAACCTCACAAAATCTCTAAAGTCTATAATGGCAAGAGATGCAAACATATATAATTGTTATCATTACCACCATCACCACCACCACCACTTCAGCTGATGAAGGGAGTGTGAAAAAGCTGTAACACACACAAAAAAGGTGTTTGGTCAGAACTAGTCAGTACTGCAATGGGGGCCAAATGCAGTGGGTCTCCTGGGGTTAAAGCTTTAGAACAGTCTAGAGCATGGATTCAATGTAAATCAGTGGTGAGTTTTTCAAGCTTTTCAAAAGCAATAAAAACATTAACTGTTTAATGTCTGTATCATCCCCTCCATCAAATGATTTCACTCCAGTTTCGAGCAGGCCCCAGAATAGCCTCCTACCAGGCCCCGGTTACACCTTTATCTTCATTCTTCTTAAAACTAACTTTTCAAGAGGAAGACATCTCAGGATGGGAGTATGCAAATAGGACCAAAAACTAGAAAGTACAAGTGAAACTTGAGAGATCCAGTTTCAGCAAAGACCTTATTGGCAGGTACCAGCACTTTAACTACACATTTATTTGTTTATTCTAAGTGTTTAACAAAGCTCTGGAAGGAAGGAATTGAGATCAGGGGGAAAATGCAGCAAAAGGATACACCACTGCCCCAATCAGAGCTGGAGCCCTCCCCACCCACCACTTGCATCTATAGCAGTGATTCTCAACCTTCCTAATGCCGTGACCCTTTAATACAGTTTCTCATGTTGTGGTGACCCCCAACCATTATCATAGTGTCAGAAGCTCAATCTGAGAAGGGCTTGAAGCGAGGTCTTAGGCGACCCCTGTGAAAGGGTTGTGCGACCCCCAAAGGGGTCCCGACCCCCAGGTTGAGAACCACTGATCTATAGCAATGGCTTTAAAGAAGAAACAAAAACACCAAGAAGAGCTCCCCTATATTATGTCTACTGAGTTTTCAGTTAAATGTACTCCAGAGGGGAGCAATTTATTTCACCACCCAATGTCATCCTGTTTGCATCTCATTGCTTTCTCCCATGTTCTCAAGACAAGGGGAAACATATCAGTGCTGCTGCATGTGGAGACACTGCAATGATGCCTCTTCTTCCTCTCATTTCCTAAAACTGCCTTTCACCATCACTCTCTCTGACAGGGAACTTAGGTTGTGCATTCTGACAGAAATGGAGTTAAAATATGACCACTGAGAAACAAGAAGGAGTTTGCCATGCTGAGATGGGATGCTCAAGGAAACTGAAGGTTTGCAAAACAAAAACAAGCTCCACTTCTCTCTCTCTCTCTCTCTCTCTCTCACACACACACACACACACACACACACAACATTCCATTCGGGATCAAACATATTTGGTACCTACAAAATGTTGAGTTTTACTTGAAAAGAAAGAAAGAAAGAAAGAAAGAAAGAAAGAAAGAAAGAAAGAAAGAAAGAAAGAAGAGGAGAATGGTGGTGGCAGTTAAATATCCTGCCTGAGGTCTGATCCAGGTCTTGGAAACTTTATTTCTGGTAACCGGAGGTAGTTAGGGATTTCTGGGAAGTGGTGTTAAAAATAAATTTTCCCAAATCTTGTTCCTAACATCATATGTTATCCTGGGAATGCTCAGCTGGCTAGCAGGAAAACTTAGGCCTTTTCCACATGACAACACTCTTGTGCATTGGCGCATCAAAATCCCAGCAGTCCCTTTGCTGGGATGGGAGCATGTTCCCAATACACCTCTCTGCACACGACTGGTTGCCTGCGGAAGGAAGTGCGAGGGACATGCTCCATCCTTCTGGACTGCAGCTGGCCTTCTTCCCATGCTGCACTAGGGGAGGAAGCACATAGATCACACTTCTGGCCCTTCTGCATGGCTGGCTGTGATGGAAGGCTTGCGTGATCAGAGGTCATTGACGAATTTTTCTGTCAATGATGTAGCCTGCAATTGTACCCACTGAGAACATGAGAAGGGCAGGACTGCAATGATGTCATGTGGAAGTGTCATTGCAGTCCCATTCCTCTCAAGTCTCCATGCCAGGATGCCATCATCATGCAGAAAGGGCCTTAGCTAGAACATTTCTACTAACAGGTAATGCAAACAAACAAACACCTCCCTTTAATGCAAAATACTGTATTTGCTGGCATATAAGACTCACTTTTCCCCCCAAAAAACTACTGTTTGAAAATGGGTGGGTCTTATATGCTGGTGTTATATGTCAGCAGATAGTATTTGCTGGCATATAAATGGGGTGTGTCTTATATACCAGTGCATCTTATACACTGGCAAATACAGGTATTTGCCAATAATAATTAGTACTAACAGAAATCACACAAGAACTGGGTAGTATAATGACATACAATATGCAAGCTTTTCTGCCCTTCACTCTCACCACCCCATGTGTATGCAAACCTTGCCATATTGAAGGACATTCTGTTAGTAAAAGCAGTAACATGTAATCTTTTTTTTTTTACCCCATGGCAAATTGAATTGGCCTATGGTATGCCTACATCCAGATGATAGTAATTATTGTCAATTTGCTCTTGTACAATTTGGATGTTGGTAAACCTACCCTGACCCCCCCCCCCAAATTTAATCTATTGCCTCCAGCCCCATCCCATTTTCAACAGCTGGAAGTGAGCCCCTGTGCTGACCAAAATTATCTGAAAAAATGTAAGCACATCCCTCTTGCATGACTTATAAACTGATTGTAGCTAGAATTACTCAGCAAAGGATCCCACTGAACTCATTGGGACTTACTCCTGGGGAAGTATGCAAAGAACTACTCTGTTAGTCTTCATTTATCTGGGCTAAATGTACCTTTTCACTACTGGTCAGATTCTTCCACTGGTTTCTTTCCAGTTTTTCAAATGCCTTTCTGGAGTTGCATGCTCTGTTATGAATTACAGTTTTCTTTCTTGTACTAACCTTTACGCACTATTATAAAAAATACATTGTGTTAAGATTTTGGCTTTTAAAGCCCTACACAGTTTGACCTATTCTTATTTAAAGGAAACCTTCACTCATACAGTTGCCCCATGGACACCAAATTTTAAAATCTATAATTAATGCCTTGCTTAATGGTCCATTCACTGAGGACAGATCACTTTTTTTCCTCCTGTTTTGGCCCTGGAACTATGGAACGGTTCCCCTGGGAAAGCCCAATGTGTTCTTCCTTGGCTACATTTTGGAGGAAGGTAAAAACTTAACTTTCTTTGGGAAAACTGCTTTCTTTGGGAATGATATGGAGAATGGCTTCCTATTGGTCTTAACAGGATTTCGTTTTTTGTTTTAATTAGTTTTAATACATAACTTCTTGCAAACCAAGCAATCTAGAAATACTGTTAGCAAATAAACAAGCAAACAAAATGAGGCCAGTCAATCTTTGGAATATGTCTAAGGACACTGTCAGTCAGAATGAACTGCCCAAAGTTCTGAAGTTTCAAGTCCAATAGTTATGAAAGCAGGCAGGCAGAGGGACCATGTGGCAAGGTCTTGAGCTTGGACTAGTAAACCTGATCTGCCTTAGCTGTGGACTTGTTGAGCTGTGTTAAACTAGTGACCTTTTCCCA
Source organism: Ctenosaura bakeri (assembly GCA_948474755.1). Lineage (NCBI taxonomy): Eukaryota > Metazoa > Chordata > Lepidosauria > Squamata > Iguanidae > Ctenosaura > Ctenosaura bakeri. The sequence continues at coordinate 21,529 of CAOLHI010002457.1, read as the reverse complement.
GACACAATCTGCAAATGAATGTGCACACACAGAGAGATATTTGTGTGGGGAAGGGAAATGTTATGACTTATCCTTTTGCAAAAACATTGTTTATCACTGAGTGGGGAAAAGTGAGAAGATTTAGAGCAAACAGCCAAGGATGGTGTGTGCGTGCATGTAAGCACATCTAATTTTGCTGCATGGGTTGGACCTTGTACAGAACTTTCCTTTGGGAATTGTTCAGAGTTTTGTAGAGTACTGTGACAAAATCAAAGAAAGAAGACACAGAGCCACTAAGAATCACAGGAAGAACTTAGACTGAAAAAAAAGATTGGACACAAACCTTTAAAGTATGGGTTTTATCTATACTTCCAGCACCATCTGCTGTCCATTTAGATTCACAACTTGTGTATTTCTACACATTTTTACTAATTTCCCCTAGATTTGGAAAGGATAAGTGAACACATACGCATATAAATAGCTCCCTAAAATCAGTTAAGTACAAACAAACAATGCAAACCACCACCCAAATCCATTCTAATACTAGTATAAGTTCTGATAGTTTTTATTTGTGCATAATGCTAAAGATTGATACTGGGAAGCACTCACAGAAGTCATGGAAGTTTTAGGATAAACAAGCAGGGGTGGTGTGCAGGTAGAAAATGTTGAGATAGTACGGAAGTGCACTGCAACCTCTAAAAAGACGATCCTGACCCAGAGGTATTTGTGCTAATTGTGATGGGATCACTTCTGAGGCCTTTTCCACACTACACTTTTATAGCGCGATGATTCCACTTTTAATATCCTATGGAATCCTGGAGTTTGCAGTTCTGGGAGGGGCTGGATGGCCGGCCCCTCCTGAAACTGCAAACCCCAGAATTCCATAGGATGTTGAAAGTGGAATCATCGCGCTATAAGAGTGTAATGTGGAAAAGGCCTGACTCTCCTTGAAACAGAAAATATAAAAGATGCACTGGTAAGTAATAGGGTAGATTACTGCAGTGCATTTATATGAGGGACTGACTTCTTGGCAGCATTACTTAGTATAAATCAGAATGTTCCATCTGGATTACAAACTGGGAACAATGTCATCACACATATCTTGTCCATTACTAAAAAGTTACCCACACTGCAGGTCTGTTTCTGGGCACACTTCCAAGTGCTTGTGTTCACCTATAAAATTCTAAATTGTTTGGAACCTAGGTACCTAAAGGACTACCTTCTACTGTATGCTCTTTCCAGAACACTGCATTCATCATTGAGGGCTCTCCTTGCTTCTGCTTTGGCTGAAGTTAGATGGATAATAATCAGAGACAGCTCCTTTGTAACTGTACTGCTCCATTCTGAAATGCTCTTTCAAGGAAGATTTCCCTGGTATCAATTGTTTTCAGGTTGGTGAATACTGCCACGTTAAGAAGTTCCAGCATGGAAGATGAACTGAGTGACATAATTTTATCCACTTGAATTAATTTGTATGCTTTATACCACTCTTCTGCTTTTGTTTATTACTTGTGATTTTATTTAGATTATTTTACAACTTTATTGGTCACTTCCCCGGTACTTTTTTCCCCTGAAGGGCAATCTGATTATCTTGTGTATATGTAAATACTCATATTTGCTGGTGTATAAGACACATTGGCTATATATAAGATGCACCCCATTTTCAAACCATACTTTTCGGGAGGGAAAGTGAGTCTTATACGCCAGCAAATAGGGTAAATATTTTAACAAAGTTGGCCAAAAGGGGAGTAATTCCTTTTGTTACTAAGTGACTGGAACACACCACTGTAATGAGAGACTTCCTTTACATAGATACCATGAGGGAGAAGGTCAGACAGTTGTACTCATGAAGGAAACAGGATATGAGAAAACCTGGGATGATGATAAGTTTAATGTAAAGTCCTCATGACTCCATATTCTCTATCTTAAGCGTCTTAGGAGAGTAAGAATGAACGTGGGGTGACTTTAGCCCATCCCAATCTCACTGCACACCCTTCATTACCATAAAGGGAATATAGATGTGGTAAGAGAGCCAGCATGGTGTAGCATGGTATAGTGGTTTGAGCACTGGATTACAGCCTTGGAAACCAGGGTTCAATTTCCTGTTCAGCCATGGAAATCCACTGGGTGCCCTTGGGTACATCACACACATACAGCCCCAGAAAACCTTCAGATAGGGTCGCTAAAGGTTGCCAGAAATCTAAAATGACTTGAAGGCACACAATAACAACAAAATAAAAAAGTTCACCAGCAGAAGCACAAACCAGCTTTCAATTTAACTTCTTTCTCACTTGGACTGAGATACCTTGCTGCAAGCTTATGTTGGAGACCTGACAGTTGTCAATTACAAATTTGTTGTAGCACATAATCCACAGGAAGGAAATATATGTCCTAATGATTCACATGCAATATTAGACTTATTTCTTATATAATCTGTAATGCTAAACCTATTGGTTTTATCTGGAATAGAAATATATTACCAGATCCAGGTTATATAGAAATTAGGATAGTATGATATGTTTATGATATGATATCTTTAAGTACACAAAGCACAAAGATTATATACATATCACTGAGAGATCCAGAGATGGAGCAGACATAGGCCATTTCCACACTAGACTGTTATAGTGCCATTATTCCACTTTCAACATGTTATGGATGTTCTGGCCCCTCCCTAAACTGCAAACCCCAGGATTCCATAGGATGTTGAAAGTGGAATAATAGCACTATAACAGTCTAGTGTGGAAATGGCCACAGACAAAAGAATTTAAAACATTTCTTCAGATCAAAAAATATTAGGAATATTTCAGGCTGCAATCTTATACCTTCTTACCTACTATGGGAACACAGTGGGATTTCCAAATAAATATTCATAGGGCTGTTCTGTAAATCAATAATACAGGAAGACATACTCGAGGTGATTTATTTAGCAATTCAGCTTTTGTAAATAAGAACAGAGTAAATTTAAAACATAATACGAAAATGAAATATGAAGCTTCGAACATCTATACAAACAAAATCGATTTAAAATAAGAGTAGCTGAATTAACTGCAGCCAAAATGAAACTAGAAGTGTTCAGTAATTAAAACACACATGCACTTTATATTGTTATTGGTTGCCTTCAAATCATTTCCAACAAATGGTGACCCTAAGGCCATGTGGTTTTCATGTGGTTTTCTGGGGCTGAGGGTGTGTGATATGCCCAAGGTCATCCACTGGATTTCCATGGCTGAGTGGGGAATCGAACCCTGGTGCCCAGGGTTGTGGTTCAGTGCTCAAACCCCTACACCATGCTGGGTCTCACACATGCATCTATATATTAAACAAATATATTCTGAAATGGGTGACAAAGTGGGAGAATCACTTGTGTATAAAACATTGTTTAAAAGATACTGGTAACTCAGAAGGGAAGTTCTTTACACCAATATTTTTATTTTATTATGATTAGATGATATTAATGCTGTATTAATTGCCAGATTAAACATTAAATTTGGTAGTTATACAAAATTTAGATCTGAATTATTAACAACCAATATCCATAGGACATGAAACATTACTGAGTTCCATTCTTTACATTCTTACTGGTTTTAGTTGAAGAGAAAATATAAACTACATTAAAAGGATAGGGATTTAAAACAATATGAAAGGTTATTATGGGACTCAGATTTTTTTTAACTGAATTGATATCATGTATGTTGACATGTAAGCATCTCTTTTAATCTGTGGAATTAACTCTGGATTATGTTAAATTTGCAAGGAAAAATAATATAATGATTTTGTCTTTATGTCTCCTCAAGACCAACATATTAGCACTGCTTCCCCACTGGATACAATTTTTAGTGATGTAGAAGAGAGCAGTTCATTATCATTAGAGAAAATGATAAAAATAATAGGAGCAAGGGGGTTAATAATAATAATAACAGCTACATACAATTTACAGTTTCTGCAAAAAAAAAAAAAAATCTTTTTGGAGCTGTGCACTCTTCTTTCATCTGTGACCAGCCCCACAATTTGAAAACTTGATTTAGCCCATAATGTCAAGCTTAAAATATTGCTGGGGACAAAGAGTATATATCATCCTCTTTATTTCTCACATCATGTTTTATTAATTATCATGATTATTCCACATGATCCAGATGTAAGGTGAAATTAAACTCTGCATGTACTAGAGGTATTTTTCATGTTATTATTATTTTGTCCTCAGATCCTGGTTGTGCCTCAGTTCATGGTCAAAAGTGTATCAGCTGTGTAACTGCTAGAGCCATTAGGTGCCACTAGTCAGGGAGGAAGAGTGGTTGGTGAAAAGTAGCTACATTTGTACTTCAACAATATGGACAGGCTTTCTGTGAACTCTGCAAAAGGCAGTTAATGAAGCTACATTGTCTCAAAAGGTGTTGAAAGGTCACCAATTTTTAATGTTTTTCGACGTGTTTTATTTATGTTTCATAAATATCTGAATTATGGGCGATGGACTTGCTAAATTATATGATTATCCTCTTTTGGGCTTTTATGTAAAAGTGTGTGTGTTTATTATTGCTTCAGGTGAAATTGTATCAGAAAAGTAGTTTACAATTATTAAAACAGATGAATAACATATGGGGTTGAATCACAGTGAGCTGAAGCTCACTGTGATGCATTCACCTCCATTCACAGCTGAATTCCTAGACTGGGATTTAGCTTCTGGGATTTGAGTTTAATCAGACCCACCTCCCACAGTACAACACAATGCTCTTGCACAGTACTTACAAAGGGCCTTTCTGCACTACGGTGTTATAGTGCTATTATTCCACTTTCAAAATCCTGTGGAATTCTGGGGTTTGTAGTTTACTTAGGCCAAAGAGTTCTCTGGCTGAGGATTCTAAAGGCCCCTCCCTAAACCGCAAACCTCCGGATTCCATGTTGAAAGTGGAATAATAGCACTATAACAGTACAGTGTGGAAAGGCCCAAAGAGTCACTCTCTCCCTTTGTTTCTTCACAAAACCACAAAGTAATTAAGATTGTTCTTCTAAACCATGAATTCGAGTGTCATATTTGTCTTTAAAAGGGGGTTGGATGTTAAATTCCCTGTCTATCCAACAGAAGTGGCAGGCACCTGGACCATGGACACCTGCCTCAAAAATGATGTGGTTAATTATAACTTGCACTGGCACCACATGTGGAAGATAAAGCGTCTTCTAATCTGTGGCATTAACTCTGAATCTCCTCGAATCCAGCAATCCTAGCCCGGTATTCCTAACACTATTCCAGGCTGGTTTAATAACTAATTTGTAATTTAAAAAAAATATTCTAATTATTATTTAGAACTAATGAAATTATGGGTTTTATGGGAAGGTGTTCGTCGTAAGCAGAGAAGCGTAACAGCTCCCTTTAGGAGGACCCCACGTCGTGTCTGCTTCGGCTGGATCCCAAAAAGTCAACCGCCGCCTCACAGGCAAACTAGGCGCCCCCTCCTGCTTCCCTTCATGGCTCCTCTTCTCCTTTCCCCTCCTCAGAATTAATCTCTACCTATGTGTTGAAGGAATTTGCGGGGTTTTGTTTCTGTATTCTTCGTTTGTTATTTTTTATTTTATTTTTATTCTCTTTCTAACCCTCCCTCATGTTTATTTATTTATTTTTTCGAGCGGCAAAAAGGGCAAAACCACTCCACCCGCCTTTTCCTTATCTCCGGGTGAAGAAACCTCTTTCTCGACTCCTGATTGGTTAGGAGACATGATACCCAATCGCCGGGCCGGCGGAGTCTCTTCGTCCACCGAGGAATAGGGCGGGGAGAAAGCGCAGAGGGGATATGATTGGCTGCGGAATTAGCCCCCTGCATGGAAAACGAGCTACGCCGTAGGAGTTTCCGAATGGTTCATCCCCATCAGGACTATGACAATCAACCAATGGACGTGAAGGGACTACAGCAGGGGGGAGACAGATTTTCTGGGGCGGCTCCTGTTGAGTCCTTTAAGCCTTACACCCTCGCGGTTACTTGAGCAGTAAGGGAGAGGAGTAGGAGGGAAAGCCGCCGGCTCTCATTGGCTATCGTGACATCAGCATTGGCCAATCGTAGGGCGGTGTGGGAGACTGGGGGAGGAGAACCCCCTGCGAGTCGCTTTCTTCTAGACATCCCCCTCCCCCTTCCCTGTCAAGGGTGGTAACGGCCGCCCTGGTTTTCCCTGCGTCCCCCTCCCCCTCTCCTCCCCTCTCCTCCCGTCAGAGCCAGTCTTGGTTCCCCCCGGCCATGGCGGGGGCCCTCGGACGCCTCTCTGTGGCCCTTGGTTTCCCTTGAGGAGAGGGAGTGAGAGGCACCCTTAGAGCTGTGTAGGGAAGGGGATGGAGGTGAGGGAGGCTGGGCGGGTGTGGGAGAACAAGGGGGCTCGAGCGGCAGAGGAATAATGACGACGGGTGGGAGGGTGAGGTGGAAAACTTTGAGGGGAGACGCGAAGGCGGCAGATACAGCTGGCTGAGGGGAGAGGTTAGAGGTCGTTCAAACGGGGATATCTTTGTTTCTTCATATCCCGCCTTTCCTCCAGTGAGCTCAAGGAATTGTGACTCAGTTTTCTCAGTGATTATAATTATAATTCTCAGAATTCTGACTCAGTTTTCTGGTCCCCGTTTAGGCCTGGCAACAGTTTTGTGAGGTAGGTCAGGAAAGTGAGTTTCCCAGGAAGCCCGGTTCATTCCATGGTTCAGTGGAGAGTAGAAGCGGGATTGGCTAAACCGCAGTCCATCGCTCCCATTGCTCCGCCTTGTCTCTTTGTATGAGAGGGGCAGATGATCCCAAAAAGTGAGAGAAGACTGAGAGGGAAGGAGATAGTGAGGGCTGTATGGCACTTGGTGACTTTAGTGAGTGGGAAAGCTAATGGGGTAAAACAGCTATTCAGAGAAAGGATAAATGGAAGGGGGATTTGAAATACTAGAAGACAGGAGGAAAGTACGGAGAGTAGAAGGGGATACTGGGATCTGAGGCTCATGGGCTATGAAACCAAAGTAAGCAAATAACAGTAAGGAGGGTGTAAAATTCGAAATGGTAACTATATAGATTTAGTGTCCCTGCAGTACCAGAATTGTTGGTGATTGTGTGCAGAGGGATCTTGTAACATCTTTGACACTGAAAGTTGGTGGCATACACTTGTAGATTAAATCTACTTCATCTGCTTGTTTGTGCTAAACCAACTGTTTTCTTACATTTTTCTTTATCTGCCTGCTCCTCAGTAGGTGGATTTTTCTGGTTTCTTTATGAGAAGCATTGATTGGAGAGGCACCAGGTGCATTCTGAGATGTATAGGGGTATTTGAATAAAGGCTGTTCTAAATAACTCTCAGACTGTTTACGCAATCTTGCATAGAGATTGTGTAGTCTGGATAATACGAAGACCAGTCTAATTTTCTGTTAGTTCTCCATGTACATTACTATGGAACAAATTGGGATAGGTTTTTTCTTAAACTAGTTCCTGAAAATTCACTATACTGTAATATATTAGTGTTGCCTTGTAGGCATCTCTGAAAGTTAAATTGCGCTGTGAAACAGATAGTTTAGTTGTAGGTTAACTCTTTGTTTTTCTACTCTCATTGTTTTGTCTTAGCCTAAAGTAACTTTCAGAGGCACCAGCTGCTATTTGAATAGTGCAGAGCCCAGTGGAAGACTGACGGATGTGTTCAATAACATTATCATGACAGGTTGCAGCTCCTTCTATGATTGCTACAAATTGCAGGTTCAGTCAGTTTTTTACTAGAGCTAATTTTCCATCAAAAATACACTAGAGAGTAAGCATAATGAGGCAGTGTATAGCTATAATAGGGTTTATTTGATAATACTGACTTTATAGTAAACACTGGATTTGAAATGCATTAGCAATTCTCATGATTTCTGAATCCAAACACTAATGTGATGCATGTGGATTTAGCCACACTTGAATTCAGTTCATTGAAATCAATGGAACTCGCAGCCATTATTAAGCTAAACTCTATTGATTTCAATGAGTCAGCTCTAGTTTTGACTAAAATTGGGTGCAACTACAGGGTAGCACCTAAAGCAGCCTTCCCCAACCTGATGTCCTCAGGAAATGTTATAGGTTGTCACATTGGGGGCAGTTGATGGTGAACTATCACATTTAGGTTTGTTGACACAATTACTGCTCTGAATTTATCACTCCTGTCCTTGTCCTACATCTGTGCAATGTGCTTATATTCTAGAAAGCAGGAGTCTATGTACAATCTGGTTTTATATGCAAAAATGCTAGGAACAAACCTATATGAAATGCCTCCCCTCTGTTTTGCCATTCTTCTCTGCTCAGGTTTTGTTCTCGTGTAATGATACTTAGTGAACATCTCTTCTGTTTGAATGAAGATAACTCCACTGATGTCTTGCTTCTGGAAGAAATTTAGAATGGTTTATATGTGTTGACAAGGTTCTCAGGAACTGCTGAAGGCCAGACCTCACAAGGCATCAATATTAAAAGTGGCAAATATTTTGGCTACTAGTTCTTTTAATTTTGACATTTACATTTCAGTAAGCTGTTACATTTAAAAAAATGGGGGGGGGCAGTGATAGCAGTTGTTGTGTTACTGTTGTGTCATGCCATCTGGTATGGTGAGCCATGTAGGCTAATGAACAAAATAATAGTAATACACTCCAGCTTCAGAGGCAGTATGCAACTGAGTATCAGTTTCTGGGGACAGATCACAACAATAGGGAAAGGCTATTCTTTTTGTTCCCTACTTACGATGCATCTAGTCAACCACCGCATAAACCTATGTGAACATTTAATTTGATCAGTGAGGGAATTTATTAGTTTCTAATGGGAATTGTGCAGTCCTCCAGATGTTACTGAACTCATAACATACTTTACAAAAATTTGCTGATGAGAACTGCTGGAAACTGCACAGTTCCTTTCCCTGTTTTACAATGATAATGGCTGTCACAATATGTTAACTATCATACTAAGCACTAGAAAAATAAATAGAGCAGGCAGGAAAGTACAGTAGTTGCATGCATTAACAACAGTACTATGAGTACATAGCTTCGCAATCCCTTCTTATGACAATTTTAAAGTTATATATAATTTCCTTTAAACATAATTTTCAGGATAATGAACATTTTTAATGCTATATAGTGTGAGTTACAAATAGTTTTGGTGAATCACTCTTGGGTTCCTAACTTGTGAAGAGATCCTTAAGAAAAAAAGCAAGTCTAATAAATCAATTGTTCTCACAGTCAGTGTGACATATAAAAATAGTGGCTTGCACAGATGTTCTCGTCATAGCTCTTACATAATGTGGATAGAACAAATGGATCTATATTAGCGTTGTTCATAACGAATTTTAAAGACAGCAGCTTCAAAAATTTTCTTAGATGTGAACTTTCTAGCTGTTTTGGCAGTCTTCTCTGATGAGGTATTATTGATGGTAGAGATTGCTGGACAAAGCTGACTTCATGTTCTGAAGACCCCTAAGATCTTGATGCTGACAAACACAATTGTAATTTGGTACATGTTTAGTCAGATTATATTTTAAACACTTTGTTCATTGATAATGCATGTGAATGGAAAGTCATGGAAATTGAAAAATAACTTGTCAAATTTTAAATTTTCTTTATTTACATATTTTTTTACTCCAGCCTTGAGCCTATGGATGAGGACCGTTTGGGCTCCCAGAGTGCAGCTCTCAATCAGTGCTAGCCAGGATAAGCAATGATGAGGGATTAAGAGACTTGCAGTCCTGGAGGGTTATGTATTCCCCACCCTTACTTTAGCTTAAAAAAATATAGCAGGCAGTAGTAAGATAATTTCTGCCCTGCTGTTTACAGTCTAAAAGACATAGCCCACAACCAAAAGGGGATTGTGTGGGAGGAAGAAGTAAAATGTAGGTATTATAGTTTTTAAGGTTAAAATTCTTATAATGACTAGATAGGCTAGAAAAACACTTAGCATAGCTTGATGATAAGACTGCTGCAGGGTGACATGTCAAGGTGGACATATACCTCATTTCTAATCATTGGTATTTATGAGGTATTGCATATTCATGTGTTTAGTTTTTGAAAAACAGATCTACATTTTCTGTACAAGAAGCCCACAGGAGCAGGAGACAATACACCTTGTGTACAACAATATCTGTCTAAGCTTCTCTATGTACTATAAAAGAAACTTTATGCATCCGGACAACCTATTTGCTTGTGGATTGTGTTTACTGGAATAAAATCATATGGTGTAAAAAGAGAGAATGCACAAGGCATAACAGACTAGGAGCCCACTAGGTGTTTAGTAATCAAATGAAATATGAACAGAATAGTCTGTAATACAAAATAATGTGTAATATACCCATATTTGCCAGTGTATAAGATGCACCTGTGCATAAGACACACCCAATTTATACACTGGCAAATACTATCTGGTAACATATAAGACACACCAACATATAAGATGCACCCCATTTTCAAACAGTATTTTTTGGGGGAAAAGTGAGTTGTACATCAGCAAATACAGTACTTTAAACAAGCGATTCATATTCTCTGCTGTTGTGCAACATTCTGCTGAACTACACTCATTATCAAATATGAAAGCTCTTCAGCTATAAGAATTATTACGGTACTACCTCAGAAAGCAATTTGAAAACTAATTATATTTTACTGTTATGTCCTTTTGCTGTAAAATATAATCAGAATTTACAAAATGTTGGAATATTATCCTTGGAATTGTTGGTATAAATAATAACAGCTTTAAAGTAAGAGTTGAATTTATTGGAGATCAAACCATTAAGATCAGGAAAGATGTATCTGATTGGAGTTCTCTCCCTTTTGCAGAATATGACTTGGCATATTTGCACCATTCGTGAGCATCTGACTATCCTGTGTGGATGGTCTTGGATAACCTATTTATTCTCAGTTTAGTAAGCAAGGTGTAACATTGGAGCAATGAAATAAATAACATTTATTTTTTACATTATTTCTTCTTGCTTTGAAATACAGACAGAAGAGAATGTAGACTTGCGGCAGACATACAGTACTTCATTTTCTCCAGCTTCTGAATGTTCAAACCATGCTGAGTCTTCCCTTTTTTATGTGCCATGGTCTACCTATGCAGATGATGTTAAACAACCCCCTAGTTCTCAGGTTACTGTAAAGAGCAGGTAATGATTTAACTGTTAAATGTGTGGGAAGAGAAAATTGTTGTAAATTTGTTGTTTGGTTTGATTGTATCACTAGTAGTCCTCAGAACAGAAGAAGACTTCAGGTTTAAAAAAAAATCTTGCCCAAGGATAAGCAAAATAGTTTTTCTGGTGGAATGTTTTGCTTCATCAGAATCCATCTAGACTCTGTATTTAAAGTCAAAATGCTATGTGGCAAAATCAGACCACACTGACTTGCAATTCTGAAGGTTTTTTTTGTTTGTTTCTGCACCTTCCAATACAGAATGTGACCATATTCAGTTCCTTTTGTTGTCAGTTTCATTTGTTACCCAATTTGGTTTTCCTTAAATTGTTCCTTGTATTGTGCAGATACAGTTTTGAGGTGATTCACTTTGCTCTATTCCTGTCATCTTTTTGTACTTCAGACTGGTCAGCTGGGAGGTAGAGAGATGGACAGACCTTTCAAGGCTGTCTACCAGTTGATCTAGTATTTTGCTTGGCTTTTAGAAAAAGACACAGAAGATTCTGGAAGAATTTTCAGGCCCAGACAGCAGCTGTGTCACTCTCTTGCAAAAACATACTGCCACTCACCTTCCCTTCCCTTTTCATTGAAGAACAAAAGTAGCAGTGGTGGCAAAACTGAAAGCTTCTTTTTCCCCTTTCCTCTTACTTACTTTTGTTAGTCACTTAATCTAATGGAGTGATGAATTACTGTAGTTATAGCTCTTTCAAATGGATTACTGTAGTTGTAGCTCTTTCAAAAGCTGCTGCCATTGCAAGAACTGAGACAGCTACAGCCATCTATTGAATCCCATGACAGACTGTGTTCCATCACTCCATTAGTCTAAAGCCAGAGGAGGGGGCCAAAGTAGAAGGAAGAGAATAAGCATTTCTTTTTGCTTCTTTTTGCTGTTTCTGTGACATCGCTCAGGGAGTGGCAGTAGCTATAGCTTTGTGTAGGAAAAGTGGCAGGTTTTTGTACACATGGAAATCTGGGGCGTATAAACTTACTTTTTCTGAGATGGGTGTTCTGGGACCCTGAAGCTTGTTTTTTGAGGTTGACTTGAGAGAATTTTGTTGGAATTGTCAGTAATAACTAGAAGGAGGTTACTCCGTCAGAAATTGCTTTAAGACACAAGGATTTTATGTAGATTTCATCTAGGTCTGTTATATATACACACTTTTGTGTGCAACTAAATCCTCCTTTTACTCTTCCTTCTAAATATGTTTTATCACAGTCACTCTTCTTATTGGATATTTATATAAGACAATTTTGTTATTACTGCTGCAATTCATAAAAAGCCTGTAATGCATAAAAATGACCATTTGTTTAGTAGTAATAGTACTCATGAGGTATCTTGCAATTTAAGAAATTGATGTTTGTTTAAACACATTACATTTGGAACACTTTTCTGAAAATGTACTTAGATAGGACATTCTCACACTGAGAGTTTAGAGGCTCATTCATTTAAAATAGAGTTTTCCCAAATGGTGCCATCTAGATGTTATGGACTGCAATTCACATCTGCCCCAGCTCTTAAGACCACTGGTAAAGCATCATGATACTCAGAACATCTGGAAAGTTTGAGGTTGGAGAAGACTGGTTAAAAAATATAGCTCTATTACTATTACTGTAATTCCATAAGAGATACCTGTGCTAAGCTCTCTGAATTCTCCCAGGGCTCTGCCTATAAATTGGTGAACGTGTTATATGCAATCAAACTGTAGTTGCAATCAGACTAGTATGAAGTGGAATGTGTAAATTATTTAATGATTTGTAGATTTTGTTCATATACAAGTGGGATATTCATATTAACATTCATACTAGTCTGGGAATCTAACCTGAGTGCAACAGAATGTTTCTTAGTCTCCAACATAATATTAATACAATATTGAGAATTTCCAGTGCTGGTTGTGAAAGAGGATCTTTGGCTTGTAGGGAACAAGCACGGTCAAGTGGATAGAACAATTTGGATCTTGGTTCCTCACTCTCCTTTACTAGATGGACATGTCCCTTTGGTCTGTGCCAGTATTTTTAAAAAATCTTGACCACACTAGCTCTCAAACATCTTACAAATCTGTAAGATCTTATGAAAAGCTATAGTTCCAGAACTCAGGCCAGTATACTTTATGCAAATAATATGGCCAAAAAGGTTTAGAAAAGTAAATATTTGAATACAGACAAAAAAAAACCCTTAACAAAATCTTCCTTTACTTTATTTATCTTAGGATTCAAACAGAAAGAAGTGACTATGGTAGTGAAACAGACTTATATGGACTTGTGTCTAACATCTTGGAAGAACAAGATAAATCACAGCCATATTTTGCTGAAGGGTTAGTACCATATTAGGCATAGATTGCACTGGCATATATTGTATATACCCTTCTTTTCCATTGCTCTTGTTCCTGTAATGCAAAGATATGGATCTCTAGATGTTTTGGCCTACAGATTCCATCAGTCCTTCCCAGCATGACTTAGTGACTTGTATTGTGCCCCTTTGATAAAACAGTGCTGCATCTGCCTGTGATGGCAGGCTGCAAAGTCAATGATGCATATTTCCCTGAAAGTTAAATTTTTGACTTTTGTTTTCCATGCGTTTTAACAAGTACTTTGAACAGTGTATTAAATCATTCAGAACATTATATTAAATATAGTATGCTAACTATAAACATGGATATATACAAGAATAATTTTTGCAGCCTGTCCTGAATTCATCTGGTCTAAACTAATTTGATAAATATATCTGATTCTCAGTTTCTGATTTAAATAACTAATAGGCCTTAGAGTGTGTTGGTGGTGGAACACAGAAACAGTAAAAGAATCATGTAATGGAATGAAAAACAAGTAAGAAATTGCACAACTATTTTTGTTTCATTCTTGTAGTGCGTGTGCCTCCAATTTAAAATCTGTATGGCCTGTGAATGCAACCAGATTTACAGAGCATCCTGACTTGTCAGAAACTAAGAGGCCAGTAGATGGAGTCCTTTCTCAACAAGCTTTTTATGGAGGAGAAACTTTGCCAGTATCTGAAAAGCAGTACCTACATACTGGTGCTATAACTTTGCAACAGAAAGTGGATGATCTTTACAATGGGCTCACTAATATAGACCTTGATGAGCAATGGCTGTACCCTTTCAGGAATGATCATGTCAGCTGTTATAATATTCAGAGCAATGAGAGTTCAAAAGCATCACAGTTTCAAGACTACTCATATGTGAAAGCATGTTTTACCCCACAAACCAGTCTTTTGGAAGCAATAAAAGAATCAGGAACAGATGCTTACACTTATGGAAGAGATAAGGTGAGTCCAAAGGGACACGATGGACAGATGCAACAAAAAAGAGCGGAGATGTTTCTTTCACAGTTTACTAGATACAGTGAAAGTGCTGATTTTGGTAGATACCTGGATTATTCTCATAGCAGTAAAGTGAAACATAGTAAAAATCCAACTTATGGTGTCCAAGAGAGTAAAAAACTACCAGCTGGAACATCTGAACTACCAGTGTTAGACACAGATAGTTATGGTAAAATTTTTCAAAATAAAACAGCTGTCCAGAAGAAAATGGAAGATGTCTCTTTAGAACAGCAGAATTTTACATTTCAGAAAACCTCAGGACTCATTTCAGAAAAGCAGTTTGTGAATGAAAATTCATTTACCCCTGACTTTGGTTTAAAACCAGATTTTCCCCTAAAATCTCACACATCAGTCCCAGGGAGTGGTGATTTCACAAGTGCTGCAGAAAATTCAGAGTATTTCAGATCACTAAATATCTTATCAACAAACCCTGTATCAACTTCATCAGGCACAAATATAAGGCCAACGTGGATCAACTTGCAGACTAAAAACAGTTCCTCTGTCCCTGTTCGGAATCAAGGCACCTTGATAAAGTTGAATAATCATTTATCTGCTGGTTCAAAAAGTTCCAGTCATTCTTATGATTTTTCTCAGTTGCCATCAACCAGTGTTACTTTAAATAATAATTTGTTGCTCCAGAAATATTGCCAAGAACCCCCCACAGTGTTTGCCAGTTTTGATTTCAATGATGGCAGTGCTGCAGACCAAGTTCAGTCTGCCAGTCATACAGAAGGATTGAATAAGGTAGGAGAAGAAAGCTTTTTTGAGTCCATTATTGACAAAAAAATTAAGACATCAAATGGTTTTTGTGATAATTATTCACAGCAGTATGGTATCACTGAAAATGTAAACAAGCACAATTTTCAAGTTAAGCCACAGAACGGACACTATGATGCAGATGAAGGGCAAAAACTAGAAGGACTGTCACAGAATACTTACCAAGACTTACTGGAGTCTCAAAGCCACTTCAATAGCCACAGGCAAGGAAGTGGGGACAATAACATTGTCAGTAATCGTATGAATCGTACTCAGACTTCTTGCTTATCAAACAGCTTCATGATGGGTGATTTAAGACACAACCCAAGTGTCCCCCAGGTTAATTCAAACCGATTTCCTTTGAAATCCACCCATCCTTTTGGACATTCTGTCATTCCCTTGATGGATTCCTATGATTTGTTTTCCTATGATGATTTAAGCCACGTTTATCCTTATTTTAATGATATGATGTATGGAGATAGTTCTTTTGCTGGCTTCATCCCAACATTTGGATTTCAAAGACCAATGAAAACTCGGAGTGGGTCAGCCAGTGAACTTCATATTAGATTGGAAGAATGTTATGAGCAATGGAGAGCCTTGGAAAAAGAACGGAAAAAGGTAAGAACGAAGAACTGTGCATATTAGAAGGTAATTCATTAAAAAATGTATTCCAGTATACTATATCTGTGGCTCCACTCGTAGCTGAGTGAGCTATGAAACAACTCAGGATGAGGCTCTGCTAATTAACAGCAGGCTTAATTATCAGTGGCTAGAGTCTAGAGACGAGTCATCAGAGACAGGGAATATGTTTTAACTTGTACACACTTACTTGTAAAAAACTTCTATTGAACTTAAAGCATATTGCTGGGTAGGCATCTCTTAAGATGATACCACTACTATCCTCCACCCTAATGATGTTCCCGAGCTCATTGCTTTCCTTCATGGAAACGAATGGTAACCATTCAGTCCTATGGGGCAGAGTAAAGTATCACTCTTGGGGATAACGCTATGAGGGTAACATGTATTTTTCACCCAGACACTGGTTCATAGCAGCAGTAAAAATACCACAAGAGATTGCAGAGATGCTCTGGTATTAAAGTATATATGGTATACATCTTGCTGGTATTTAGAAAACTCAATTTTTGTCTTTGAGATGTATAAAAGTTAAGAAACTGCACACTATTTGACAAATCAGGAACATAGGAGGCTGCCTTTATATTGTTTCAGACTGTTGATTGTTCAGTGGTTCATACAGGAATCTCCCAGACCTGCCTAGAGTTGCCAGGAATTGATCTTTGGCTTCTGCATACAAAACAGGTGCAATGTCACTAAATTACAGCTCTTCTGTAAATTGAACCATCTGAAAGAGAACGATAGTAATATGTTCTATCAAATAAAGACATGAGATCATTCAGATGCTTGACTTTTGATATATTATGTGATAGTGTTTTTGTCTTTGCCAGCTTGAGAACTAATGATCACATTGTTTGATTGGATTATTTGCCCAACAGTCTAACTTGAAAGAGCCCTAAAGGTGATACAGTTAAAATAAAATGTAAACAGTAATACAGACAGAGACACAAACCATAGTAGAATCTAAATCGGAAACATAAGCAATTGTATAAACAGAAAGGCATAAATTCACACATTAACATTAAAAGGAAAATAACATTTTAAATATTTCTGTTTTTCCTGTCAGCTCACAAGTGCTCCTGAGGCAATGAACAAATAAAAAAACATTAAAGCAATAACAAGCATAAAAACATTTTAAAAACACACTAAAATATTCATTAAAAATTCCCATACTTAGATCTGTAACGGTAGAATAAGACATAAGACAGGATATGAATTGTTCGTTTGTTTTAATTACATATTGTATGTAGGGGGGAATCAGAGTTCTTTCGTATGCCAGGTACAGTGGTATAGCATAGTGTAGTTAGGAAGCATAGTGTAGTTAGGATGTGTAATGGATTGTGTCACTATATTTTAGCTTCAGTTTAGTTGGGATTAGTTTAGTTTTAGTTCTAATAAATGTGTGATGTTTGTTTGTTTGTGGTTTATATCTCTTGTTTTTTTCTTTTTCTGTGGTTATGGATTGATTTATTTGTATTTTCTATTAAAACTAATAAATACTAAATAGCAAAAAATAATCTTTAAAAACTCCTGAAAACAATCCTAGAATCCAATTTTGAAACTGTTAAAACAGCAGTTTCAAATACTAAATGGTGGCAGAACAGCAGTGCTATGGCTGCTGGCTGGAAGCATAAAAGGGATGGGGCCAGCCTAACTTCCCTGGGTTGTGAATTCCATAATCGAGGCACTGCTACAGAGAAAACTGTGTTACATGTACCCACCACCAAACATGATGAAATATTGGGATGTACAACAAGGTCTCTGAAAATCTCAAATTTCTGGCAGGCTCATGGGGGGGCAGTCTTTTAGATTAGTAATAAGTTTATATCTTCCATGCCTTAATGCAGTGGTTCTTAATTGGGGTCCCTGGACTTCCAGGGATCTGCAGTGCTCTCACAGGGAGTTCACGAAAGGCTGCTCAGCCCATCTCCTCCTCCACAACAGCATGATGGGCATGACAGGGCAAAGGCAAAACCAGGCAGGCTTGCTGGCTGGGCCTGTACATTGCTGTCACATGGCTGCTCTGCTTGGGAAGAGGCAGGTTGAGCAGCTGAGTGACAGTAGAGCTGACAGCCAGCCAGTTAGTGTTTGCTCTTCTCTCTCTCTCCCCCTCCTTTCCAGGAGAGAACAGTCCAGTGTACTATCAGAAATGCTCAAATGCCACCGTTTTTTAGTTTCATCAGTAAAAGGAGAGGAGTCTAAGACAGGCAAAGGAAAGAGGAAGGGAGGGAAAAGCAAAGAACAACAAACCAAAAAACCAGAGGTTGAAGGCAAAAAGAGTGTGGGGTTGAAGTAAGCTCCTCATTTCCAATCATAAGTGTTGAGTGGTAGCTTATTTTGTCAATGATCATCCCTTGCTGCAACATCAGGTGTCTTGCCAGAGGGTAGTCCCTGCTGTAGCAGTGCCCTCTCTTCTCATTTGGCCCCACTCCTCCCTGCTGTACTTTTTCAGAGTTGGCTGGCACACTGCATCAAGGATCCCACTCAGAGTGGGCCAGATGAGAATCGGGGGCACCACTATAGCAGGTGCCATCCCCTGGCAAGATACAGGAAGTTGGAGCAATGGATCACTGTTGGCAAAATATGAATGGAAATGAGGAGGCACACTTGGGGTCTCTTATAGAGGATTGCTTCAGCCCCCACTTTTTTGCCCTTTTGCCTTTTCCCATCCCTCCCTCTGCCCATCTTGGTCTCTTTTACTCATGGTGAAAAAGGCAAAAAAGAGGTGCTTCTTTTTTCCCCTCATACCTCTGAGGTAGGAGTTTTCCAGTGGTTGGGAACAACATATGCATGCACTTTTAGAATCAAAAATAAGGAGTCATGGTTTTCAGGACCCCTGGCAGTCCTGAAAATATCTTCCCAGCGGCCACCAGCCTTGCTGATTTCACATCAAAATATCTTCCCAACCACTGCCAGCCTTGTTGACTCACAATTCATTTGTGGCTGCTTTGGACTGTGTGGGTAAGGTAGCTCATAGATAGTCATTAAAACTTTCATGCTTCTTGCACATTTCCAGAAACTAACGTTACACTTGTATAAAACTTAGCAACGCTAGCAGTGCTAGATACGCAACTTGCCAGTGCGACAGAATTACCATTCCTCTTAATTCTGAGTATAGTTCACAAGCTATTCCAAGGTTATCACACACTGTGTCTTAACAGTTCTTTGGTAACCCTGCCATTCTTGGTTTACTAATTTCTCCCCAACTTTGTGAGGAATCATTTCTTCCATTTTGTGCTGTAACCTTATCTGCTTTCTCAGTGCTATAGCAAATGGGCACTCCTCCTCCCATTCCCTTCCAGGGCATGTGCACCTTCCTTCTCCACGCCTGAGCAGAAGGCAAGCGGATGAGAGAGGGGAATTCCACGTGCAGAGAAGATGCAGATGCTTTCCTTCCCCTTCTCTTGCTTGTTGCCCAGGTGTATGGAAGGAAGGCACACACACCTGGGCAAAATGCAAGGGAATGAAAGGGGAAGAATGCAAGGAAGGCTCATGCTCACCTACCTTCTCTATGCACAAGGCTCCATCCTCCCATTTTCTTGCCTTTTGCCAGGGTACATGGAAGGAAGGCAAAAGGCAAGGAAATGTGAGGGGTCCAAAAATCTCTTTCCTCTTACACATGTCTGCCACATGTGGAAAAAAAAGTCCATTCTTGTTTCTTGTATTTCCAGAAAATGTTAATATAGAACCGTTATAAATTTAAGACAACTTTTGTGCTGTTAAATACCACTTGTACATAATTTTACGAAAATTATCTTGAAGATCATAACGAAACGTAAATTTATCTTCATGGTTTCTGTGCCTCACACAATGGGTTTTGTGCCTGCACAGAGACCTCCACTGGAATGTTCCAGAACTGAGTAGTGTGGCAGGAAACCTTGCCCCCTCCCACATACTGATCATGCTGTAGCTCACCAAGCTACCTTCCCCATTTCCTTCCGTCCACTGAATGAGTCTCATCTGCCAGCTGTGTTCCATTGTTGAGTAGTGGTTTTTTGTTAGTTTTTCTCCCTCTTGTATTGTCTTCTTTCATTCTTTTTTCTCTCTCTACAAAATATTTTTTAAAAAATTCTTTGTACCCCATCTCTCCCTTCCCTGGGCACCTCTTCTTCCTCTATTTCCTCTACTTTCCTTTTCACAGTTTTGTGTGGGCAGGAGGTCTCTTTGTTGGATGCTGACATAGAGTGCCTTTACTGCTTAGGAGAAGGACACAACATTTGCCAGTGCATGATTTGCAGGGAGTTTATCTCCCAGACCCTGAAGGACAGAGCCTCTAGGCTTAAATCCTATTGTTGGAAGAAGTCTTTGAGAGTGCCTGAACAGACTGCACAGATCATGGTCCGTTTTACCACTTCCACTATGATAACAAGGCTTAGAGAGGTGTGGAAAAAGCCACTGGTACCAATCTTGACACTGATGGAGTCAGTACCAAACGTGCTGATGGAGTTGGGACTGAGCACTTCTCCCTCACTATCAAACTCTCATCTGATGCCTTCAGTACCAGACTGAAGGTGGTGTCCAACTTCCATCTCAGACAAGATATAATTTTGCCAACTTTTTACCCAGACCCGACTACACCTTTGGAGCGATCCCTCCACTCCCTGGATGATCCTCGGGCCTTGGCCTTCTACACGGATAGGACTGCCTCCTTTCGACAGACTTCGCACCTTTTTGTGTACTTATGGAAGGCATCGAAGAGGCCATAAGGTATCCACCCAGCGCTTCTCGATATGGGTGGCCCACACTATCCTGCTGGCGTATGAGATGGCTAGCAAGTCTCCGCCAGACTTGCTCCGGGCTTATTCAACCAGAGCTGTGGCGACATCAGCAGCTCTCCTGCGAGGAGTCGACCTGCAGGAACTGTGCCGTGTGGCGACCTGGTCCCAGCCATCGACCTTCATGCGCCACTACAGACTTGACTGCCGGTCCCGTAGAGATGCCCATTTCGGACGTGCGGTGCTGGCTTCTGTTCTCTAGGACCTGACCCACCATCCAACTGGTAAGCTACAAAGTCTCCTAGTGTGTGAGGCACAGAGACCACGAAGAAGAAGAACAGGTTGCTTACCTGTAACTGTGGTTCTTCGAGTGGTCATCTGTGCCCTCACACACACCCGCCCAGCCGTCCCCTCTTTCTCAGGTCCCTTATTGGCGGACTACAGAACTGAGGAGAGACCGTTGCTTGGTGGGTTGAGCATGCTCAGTATGGACATGGGGGAGGGGTTCCCGCCAAGCTACTAGGCTCTAGAATCTTCTGAACGCTACCACGCACACGCGAAACCTCCTAGTGTGTGAGGGCACAGATGACCACTTGAAGAACCACAGTTACAGGTAAGCAACCTGTTCTTCTCCATCGTGCCAAGACCAATACCATTCACAAGATTTTTGGTATCAATACCTTCTTCTTCGTGGTCTCTGTGCCTCACACCCTGGGAGTTTTCGCACCTGCGCGGTAATGTTCAGAAGATTCTAGAGCTTAGCAGCTTGGCGGGAACCCCTCCCCCCATACTGAGCATGCTCAGCCCGCCAAGCCAATCGTCTCTCCTCAGTTCTTTCTCATGCGCCCTAGCGAATGGAAGGTTCTTCCTTAACAGTGCTATTTGGCTTGTTCTTTGGACTGTTTTTATTGGTATTTGACTTGGAATTCAGTTTTTCACTTTGGCTTTCGGTATTTGGAATTTGGATTTGGTATTTTCGGA